>JAZGTI010007647.1:0-21346 GCA_036877585.1 Botia kubotai
CGGATCTGCACGTCATCATTTCCCATTTGCTCTGCTGAAATAAACTTTGTTATTGTTTTTCACTTACCTCTCTCGTCTGGTCTGCTTCCGTAACAATCTTATGCTTGACTGGAGAAGCCGCAGCTTAAGTTAGACTGGAGAAGCCTCAGCATGAGTTAGAATGGAGTAGCCTCAATTTATGCTTGACTTGAGAAGCCTCAGCTTAAGATAGGCTGGAGAAGCTTCAGCATTAGTTATGATAGGCAAACCTCATCTTATGTTCGACTGGAGAAGCCCCAGCATGAATTAGAATGGAGTAGCCTCAATTTATGCTTGACTAGAGAAGCCTCAACATGGGTTAAAAATGGGGAATGTCCCAACACAAGGAGGAGTAATACCTCAGTTCTTTCAAACTTTATCTATCACATGACACAGAAATTTTCATGTAACATCTTAAATAATATTTTATTAAATTATGAGTTAACCCGGAACATAATTATGGTCAATAACAAATTGAAGCTATTATAATCTAAATTGGAGTCAGATTAAAATGAGCAACAGGGCCAATTCTATGAAAGTGCCAAGAAAAGACAGACCATGTGAGATACCTTCACCCACACCATTGGATTCCGTCATTGGGCCAATGGGTGGTCCTTTACAGAGTGTTGCCTTCTCCTGGCTCCTTGGCTCTTTCCTCTCGGGCCAATGTTCATTGGCACATTTTACTACTACTCTACTAGGTGATAGGGCTCTCAAGCGAGACCAACGCATCCCGGAGAGGCAGATAAAACTCTCAAACACGCATACATTGGACTGGTGCGGGAATTTGAAAAACACACATGCACACACTTGACATGATTCATGACATCAAGACTTATTGCATTGCCTTACTTGGTGGCTGCCTTGCGAGATTAATTGAAAAACTCCAGATGGTTCAGAATGCAGCAGCCAGAGTTGCTGCAAACAGGTATAACCATATAAGCCAAGTTTTTTCAACACTACACTGGCTGCCTATCAAGCATTGTATAAATGTAAAAACAATTGCTGATTGCCTACAAGGCCCTGAATGGTTTAGCTCCTCAATGCCTTAGCGAGCTCCTCTCCTATTACAGTCCTTCACTGCGATCTGAAACTTCTGTCCAACTGATAGTACCCAGAAAAAAACAAGTGCTGGTGGTAGATCCTTTTTGTATTTGGCACCCAATCTTTGGAATAGTCTTCCCAGTGTTGTCCGGGAGGCAAATACATTGTCAGTTTAAATCTAGATTAAAGACCCACCTCTTTAATGTAGTCTACACATAGTGTAGGATACTGTGGAGTTTTTACTCAAATCCCTTAAGGGATTACTAGACTGCATTAATTAGGTAAACAGGACCTGCAAACACTTCCCACAAGAACAGATGTACTGGCTGTACTGGAGGACTGGCCCTCCCGATTGAGCCTGGCTTCTCCCAAGGTTGTTTCTCCCTTTTTACATTATTGGAGTTTTGGTTCCTTGCCAGTGTCGCCCTGTTGGCTTGCTTGCTGGGAGACTGCTGACGTCTAATTTAGCTTAGGGTTTTATAAATGGTAAACTTCTGATATTTTTATTGTATATATTTTATTGTATAGTATATACTTGTTTTGTGTAGTTCATGGTACTATTACAAATCCTTTATACCCATCCCATAAAATGTTTTTTTTTATTTGCCATCTCCATGTAACCTGGAACACATATCTTGCTTAATAATTTTGTGGTTTTATTGGTTTAGTCAACCCTTTAATTATAAACCTACTATAAACCTAGTATGCCTAATTAGTCTTATACATCTCACACATATTATTTGCAATAATACCATTAATGTGTCTGACATTTGTTCTGTGTTTTATTTTTATTATTCTTTTTATATGTAAAGCTGCTTTGAAGCAATGTAACATTGAAAAAAGCACTATATAAATAAAATTAAATTGAAAATTAAATTGATGACTCACCTTTTTAAATATATGTTAATGTGGCTGTTGCTAGGGTACTGTAAGTGGTTGCCCTGGTGTTGCTATACGGTTGTAATGTCACCACTTGTTGCTGTTTGCTAAGCCGAGCGATATGAGCAGAATGCGGATGCAGAATTTGGAATTTTTACCAACTTTTTCATACACCCTAAAACATCGCTCATAAAAGTCATAGCCTACCTCATCAATAATCCAGTCGATTTGACACCTTATTCATGGGTCTACGACAAACCGTGCAGGTTCGAGTTACTTACCGAAGTTTTGTCCAGAAAAAGCAAAAGAAGTATGGAAGAGAGTAAAAGTGACGCTTTGCTGAATTGAGGGGTTGGCGCACTTTGCACTCTGCTGCATCCCAGTCTGCATGAGATGTTAAAACAGTAGGTCACACAAATACACATGGTGATTAAATAAGGGCTATATAAATAAGCAATTTTTTATTGTTGTGCATTGTTGCCGCACGCTGTTGTATATGCTGCATGAGACCTTCTGTATTAATGTTTGTGTTACCCAGGTACATGTTTCATTGTTAAGTTTTTAAAATGTTTTTTTTTTTTTGGTGAAAGTATATTTCCCAGTTTACATGAGATGCTACAGCACGTCGTGCATAGCTGCAGCACGCTGTTGTATATGATGCACCCATCCTTATATACACTATATTGCCAAAAGTATTTGCTCATCTGCCTTTAGACGATATGAACTTAAGTGACATCCCATTGTTAATCCATAGGGTTTAAAATAATGTTGGCCCACCCTTTGCAGCTATAACAGCTTTGACTCTTCTGGGAAGGCTTTCCACAAGGTTCAGGAGTGTATTTATGGGAATTTTTGACCATTTTTCCAGAAGCGCATCTGTGAGGTCAGACACTGATGTTGGATGAGAAGGCCTGGCTCGCAGTCATCGCTCTAATTCATCCCAAAGGTGTTGAGGTCAGGACTCTGTGCAGGCCAGTCAAGTTCTTCCACACCAAACTCGCTCATCCATGGATCCATGGATCTTGCTTTGTGCACTGGTGCGCAGTCATGTTGGAACAGGAAGGGGCCATTCCCAAACTGTTCCCACAAAGTTGAGAGCATGGAATTGTCCAAAATCTCTTGGTATGCTGAAGCATTCAGAGTTCCTTTTACTGGAACTAAAGGGCCAAGCCCAGTTCCTGGAAAACAACCCCACACCATAATCCCCCCTCCACCAAACTTCACAGTTGGCACAATGCAGTCAGACAAGTACCGTTATCCTGGCAACCGCCAAGCCCAGACTTGTCCATCAGATTGCCAGATGGAGAAGCGTGATTCATCACTCCAGAGAATGCGTCTCCACTGCTCTAGTCCAGTGGTTGTGTGCTTTACACGACTGCATCCGACGCTTTGCATTGCACTTGGTGATGTATGGCTTGGATGCCGCTGCTCGGCCATGGAAACCCATTCCATGAAGCTCTCTACGCACTGTTCTTGAGCTAATCTGAAGGCCACATGAACTTTGGGGGTCTGTAGAGATTGACTCTGCAGAAAGTTGCCGACCTCTGCGCACTATGTGCCTCAGCATTCACTGACTGTCATTTTACGTGGCCTACCACTTCATGGCTAAGTTGCTGTCATTCCCAATCGCTTTCACTTTGTTATAATACCACTGACAGTTGACTGTGGAATATTTAGTAATGAGGAAATTTCACGACTGGACTTGTTGCACAGGTGGCATCCTATCATAGTACCACGCTGGAATTTACTGAGCTCCTGAGAGCGGCCCATTCTTTCACAAATGTTTGTAAAAGCAGTCTGCATGCCTAGGTGCTTCATTTTATACACCTGTGGCCATGGAAGTGATTGGAACACCTGAATTCAATTATTTGGATTATGTAATAGACCAACACAAAGTAGCACAAAATTGTGAAGTGGAATGAAAATGATACATGGTTTTAAAAATTTTAAGCAAATAAAAATCTGAAAAGTGTGGTGTGCATTTGTATTCAGCCCCCCAGCGTCAATACGTTGTAGAGTCACCTTTCACTGCAATTACAGCTGCATGTCTTTTGGGGTATGTCTCTACCAGCTTTGCACATCTAGAGACTGACATTTTTGCCAATTCTTCTTTGCAAAATCAAAGCTCAAGCTCAGCCAGATTGGATGGGGAGTGTCTGTGAACAGCAATTTTAAGTCTTGCCACAGATGCTCAATGGTATTTAGGTCTGGACTTTGACTGGGCAATTCTAACACATGAATATTCTTTGATCCAAACCATTCCATTGTATGGAATGGTTCCATTGTACTATGTTTAGGGTCATTGTCTTGCTGGAAGGTGAATCTCCTTCCAAGTCTCTTTTGCAGCCTCCAACCGGTTTTCTTCCAGAATTGCCCTGTATTTAGCTCCATCCATCTTCTAATCAACTCTGACCAGCTTCCCTGTCCCTGTTGAAGAAAAGCATTCCCACAGCATGTTGCTGCCACCACCATGTCACAGTGGGGATGGTGTGTTCAGGGTGATGAGCAGTGTTACTTTTCTGCCACACATAACGCTTTGCATTTAGGCCAAAAAGTTCAACTCTGGTCTCATCTGACCAGAGAACCTTCTTCCACATGTTTGCTGTGTCCCCTACATGGCTTGTGGCAAACTGCAAACAGGACTTCTTATGTCTTTCTTTCAACAATGTTTTTTTTTCGCCACTCTTCCATAAAGGCCAGATTTGTGGAATACACAATTTATAGTTGTCCTGTGGACAGATTCTCCCACCTGAGCTGTGGATTTCTGCAGCTCCTCCAGAGTGACCATGGGCCTCTTGGCTGCTTCTCTGACCAGTGCTCCCCTTGCGCTGTCTGCCAGTTTAGGTGGACGGCCATGTCTTGGTAGGTCTGCAGTTGTTGCATACTTGTTCCATTTTTGGATGATGGATTGAACAGTGCTCCTTGAGATGATCAAAGCCTGGTATATTTTTTTATAACCTAACCTTGCTTTAAACTTCTCCACAACTTTATCCTTGACCTGTCTGGTGAGTTCCTTGGTCTTCATGATGCTGTTTGTTCACTAGTGTTCTCCAACAAACCACTGAGGCCTTCACAGAACAGGTGTATTTATACTGAGACTAAATTTCACACAGGTGGACTCTATTAACTAATTAAGTATATCATTATCACAATTATTTGCTACTTTGTGTTGGTCTATCACATAAAATCTCAATAAAATTCATTTAAGTTTGTGGTTGTAAGGTGACAAAAGTTCAAGGGGTATAAATACTTTTGCAAGGCACTGTATAGAAGGTCACTCAAGAGCTGTGTGTTATAGAAAAAGTATGTCCATCTTCTGATCAGCATCCAGTAACAAAAATCCTTGTGAAACATAAGGGGGACCTTGAGTGTCAAGAGCCAAACTTCAGTCGTTCTCATGGCCCTGAAAGATGCTTGACTGATGGATAGCTTATATCAACAGACTTTACGGCTTGTTTAGCTAAATTAGACGTCAACAATCTTCCAGCAAACAAGCCAACAGGGCGACAGTGGCAAGGAACCAAACTTCTAATGATGTATAGATGGAGAAAAAAACCTTGGGAGAAGCCAGGTTCGACCAGGATGGCCAGTTTTCCTCTACCACGTTAAAACTGCAATTTGTAACTGTCTTGGATACTGTAATGAAGGATCAGATTGAGTAGGATCCATCTGCAGTAATATTTATTGACAGAGTTGACAGGCAGGTTCAGTAAGGGTAAACAATCACAGCGAAGACAAGGCAAGAGAGTAAACGTGAGACAGGCGTGAGTCGAGGCAGGCAGCAAACAAACGATAACGGTAAGGCAATTAAAAATACAAGGGCAGGCAGAAAACAATCGAAAACAAGAGACAATCTAGATCATACACATGGATTTGATGAAAAACTGATGGTTCCAATTATATTTGATATGTCAGGCACTGAAAAATCATGCCAACAGAAACGGTGAGGCATAATGTTACTAATTGCAGCCATAACATCACACTGCTGTGACTAAGCAGGGAACAAAATATAGAAACTAACCAAGCTTAAAGTAGGCATGTATATAACAGTAGGTTTACTAAGGAAGTCTATCAAATCCTGATGATCTGTCTCAGGGGTCATTCCATCCAGTCCCCCACCATCTGGTCTCAGAGTTTGGATCCAGCTGACTACAGGACCTTGAGAAATGAAAGACAGACAGATGTAGTGTGGAGCCAGTAACTGTTCTTGTTGGAAGTGTCCCCAGTTCCGGTTTACCTAATTAATGCAGCTTTCCTGTAGCTCAGTGGTTGGTGAGCATGGTGTTAACAACGCCAAGGTTGTGTGTTCGATCCCAGGGATTACACATACTCCAAAACAATGTATAGTATAATGCAATGTTAGTTGCTTTGGATAAAAGCGTCTGCCAAATGCATAAATGTAAATATAATGTAGCCTAATAATCCCCTAAGGGATTCGAGTAATAAATCCATAGGACTATGTGTATGCTAAATTAAAAAGGTGGGTCTTTAATCTAGATTTAAACTGACAGAATGTATTTAAATCGAACGTTGTTTGAAAGTTTGTTTTGCCTCCGTTATGTATAAACAATATATATTTTCCTATTACTTCTGTGATTGTGCAATGAAATAAGAAATGCAAGAAATATAAAATAACAACGTTTTGTTTGAAAGATGCTTTTGCATCCGTTTCATAAAAAGTATAGGCTATATATAGAAGCGCTATGTAGAAGATGATGTATATGAAAAGTGCTATACAAATAAATGTTAAAATTGAACTTGAAAAAGAGTTAAAATTGAACTTAAATTTTAAAATTGTTACATTTTAAAAAGTTAAAATTGACTGAAATCTCAGCTTTCCTGTATCTCAGTGGTTAGAGCATGGTGTTAACAACGCCAAGGCCATGGGTTCGATCTCAGGGATTGCACATACTCAGAAACAATGTATAGTATAATGCAATGTAAGTCGCTTTGTCTGCCAAATGTGTAAATGTAATGTAAAATGTAATGAAAACGCTAACAACCATGAAACATAATAAGTGATGAGAGAGTCGCTCTCTCGTTTACCACCGTTGCTGGTTTGAACACAGATTTAAATTTAGCAAGTGACCACAGAACGTTCTAATCACACCTGTGTGATCGTACGCTCCTGAGCCCAACCAAGAATGATCACAGCGGTGTGATTGTGTGAGTGAAAGGGTTAAAGAGGTGGGTCTTTAATCTAGATTTAAACTGACAGAAGGTATCTGCCTCCCGGACAACACTGGAAAGACTATTCCAAAGTTTGGGTGCCAAATACGAGAAGGATCTACCACCAACACTTGTTTTTGAAATTCTGGGTACTAACAGTTGGCCAGAATTTTCAGATCACAGTGAACACGAAGGACTGTAATAAGAGAGGACGTCGCTTAAGTATTAAAGCGCTAAACAATTCAGGGCCTTATAGGTAATCAGCAAGATTTTAAAATTTATACAATGCTTGATAGGCAGCCAGTGTAGTGTTGACAAAACTGGGCTTATATGGTCATACTTGTTCGTTCTCATATTGCAATGCCAGGTAATGCCCTTACCTGGCATTGCAATAATCAAGTGTTGATGTCATGAATGCCTAAATTAATTTTTCAGTGTCTGGCTTCGAGAGCATGTGTCATAGTTTTGATATATTTTAAAGCTGAAAAATGCAGTTTTACATAGATTGGAAATGTGGCTTTCAAAGGACAAATTATCAAAAATGACACCCAGATTCTTGGCTAATGAAGCAGGCTTTATAGACCATCCATCCAGAGTAAGGCAGTGTTCTATGTTGTTCGGTGTGGAGGGTTTTTGTCCAACAAGTAAAACTTCTGTTTTATCTGAATTTAATGTAGAAAGTTACTAGTCATCCAAGTTTTGATATAGACTATGCATTCTGTTAGTTTGGTGAATTAATAATGGCTCTTAATAATTGCTCCCAGAGGTAACATGTACAGGGTGAAAAGTAGGGTCCCAAGCACTGAACCCTGCGGTACTCCATAATGGACTTGTGATTGGTATGACACCTTTTAACTTACAGCAACAAACTGGAATCGGTCAGATAAATATGATTTAAACCACGCCATTGCAGTTACATTTATGCCAACATAATTTTTAAGCCTATTTAGTAGAATGCTGTTGTCAATAGTGTCAAAGGCTGCGCTAAGGTAGAGTAATACTAAAAGAGAGATGCAGCCGATCAAAAGCAGGTCATTTGTCACTCTGATGAGAGCAGTCTCTGTACTATAATATGGCCTAAATCCTGACTGGAAATTCTCACAGATACCATTTCTTTCCAGGAATGAAGACACCACCTTTTCCAGTATTTTTGAGATAAAAGGTTAATTTGAGATTGGTCTGTAGTTTACTATTTCCCTGGGATCAAGTTGTGTTTTTTTAATAAGGGGTCTGATAACAGCCAGTTTGTAAGGTTTTGGGACATATCCCAACAGAAATGATGAATTAATATTACTATGTAGAGGATCTATAATTACAGGCAGCATCTCATTCAGCAACCTGGTGGGTATTGGATCAAGCATACATGTTGTTGATTTAGATGATGTGATTATTTTTGACAGTTCATTCTTCTCTATGGTAGAGAATGACTGGAGTTGCTCCTTGGGCAAGTTATGATGCACCATCTGATTTGTTTGTGTTGAAGGCAGCTGCATGTTTATGATTTTTTTCTTTGGCAGTATCTATTTTGTTATTAAAGAAATAGTTATCTAGAGTTGTGTTTATTTTCTTCTTTGAAGAAAATGATTTAAAAAGTAGGCAGACCTGGAGCTTTTGTAAGGCCTTTCTATAATTTGAAACATTCTCCTTCCATGCTATCCGAAATACCTCCAGTTTTGTTTGCTTCCAGTTGCATTCCATTTTCCAGGCTGCTCTTTTCAGAGCGTGGGTATGCTCGTTATACCACGGCATTGGACTGCTGTCCCCTATCTTTTTTTAACTGTAGAAGAGTAACTATGTGTAAGGTGTTAGAAAATAGGGAGTTTGTTGCGCTGTCAAGATTATCAGAGTTATCTGTTACGTTAAGGAATGAAGACAGTGCAGGTAGGTTTTTGATTAAAGACTCTTTAGTGGTAGAATTTATTGTTCTACTGTATTTAGCTGATTTTGCAGCCATAGGTAAATGTATTTTACAGGACACCCGATAATGATCTAAACTGTCTTCGCTCTGCTGCAGAATATTGATGTCATTAACATTTACCATAAGAACAATACAACAATAACAATACCATAAGACAGAATACTTTTTTGGAAGTGTTTAGGACAGACTCTAACAGACCATTAAACTCCGTCCAGTCTGATTTTATAAATGAATATCCAATCATGACTAAAAATTCTGCATCATCCTCTACAGTGATGCCTAGATTTTTCTCCTTCCATTCTTCAGAGCTGTGGAGGGGGTAAAAACTATGTAACAATCTATGCCTGACTTAAAACATTCTAAAACATTCATCTGTAAGACAGCTTTACCCATCGCATTTTTATTGTAAAAGAATTTGAATATATAAAAAGTGCACATTTATTTAGTCCTGGTTTTTATTGAGGTAATTGACTAATCATTTTTATATAGGATTACTTCAATCATTAATTTAATCCCCCATGGCCATATAATTCTTTCTGAGTTCTTTCCTTTACTCCCTCTACACATATGATTGCACACCAGCCCACAATATGAATGCCATCATCAAATTTACAGATGATACAACAGTGGTGGGAATGATCACTGGTAGAGGTGAGTGTTCCTTCAGGGAGAAGGCACAGAGAGCTGTCATAAGCCCCATCACTCTCTGAAAGTGTTTCACTGTGATGACTTGGCCTAGCCTCATCCTGGAAACATTGGCCAGAATCAACTTAATATGAGCGGGAGACAACTGTGCTTGCATTGTAGTTGAGTCCCACAGGTCTAAAAGCAGACGCAAACTCATCCTTCTTTAGAACTATGAAGTACTGGCTGCAAAACCTGGCTTTTCTCAGAAGAAGGAACAAACCCTATGGCCCCCTTTGCCAAGAGAGACTGCACTTCCTTCTCCAAGACCCGATAATGCTCCATCTTAACTACCATCCAAACCACCCCATTGAATCTGGGAGGTCGGCACTCAAATTGAATTCTGTAGCCCTGCTTAAATAAATGCAGAACCAATTGAGACACATTGGGAAGGGCCTTCTACATCACTAAATAATTTGCTAAGGGTGTCAACCTCTTGAGGCTGTCCTCAGGTGCTCTGTGTATGTTATCCTGAAGCAGTTGACTGGCAGGAGAAATCCGAACCACATTTTCTACAGGTAAATTTAAATGGGCCACAACAAGTTCAGGAGGCCGCATTGATATGGGTTCACTGAAAACCGATGTGCCCCGAAGCGCACACAGCATCGGGAAGGAAACATAAATTTCCTGAGGGCTCTGTGTAGGAGCAAAACTTAGTAGCTTGTTCACAGGGATGATTACCCTCAAAGGCCGATACCTGGCATCAGAGCCTCATCTTCTTAGAAAGAATAACAGCTCTCAGATCTTTTTTTTTTTTTTTCCTAGATAGGGCTTCGAATGGGAGCACTGCTTTGACCCCTAAGCTCTTTGAAGAGGGATTTAAGAGGCAACACTCTCCTTCTGCTGCTGCCTGTACGAGGAGCTGGTGGCTGCTGTTTGGGGCTGCTCCCTGGCAGCAACCCCATGAGACCTACAACAACTGGGAATAAACTTCTTAATTGCTTCAGATTGGCATTTTGCATTTTGAAACCTCAACAACTGAATTAACACCATCGCCGAAGAGGCCAGAAGACAAGATTGAGGCATCAAGGGGGAAAGTATTATCCCTATACTTGATGCCAGAGTGGTTTAACAATAAATGTCTCTCCATGGCCACCGGAGCTGCCCAGAGAGAAGCGTCTATGGCCCGATCTCCTGCCCTCATCTAAATCTCTAAGAAGGTCGGCCTGCTATGCATGCAAAATGGCCATGGTATGCAGACATGCACCCTGCTTGACCTGCCGCCACATTAGTCTTCCCTACCAAGTAAGATGTCATGTGACAGAGCTTGGTAGGGAGCTTCGGGACTTCGAGAGATGATGCAGCATTGGGTGAGAGATTCACTGCTAATTTCTCTTCAACCTGAGGCATCATCCCATAGCCATTCTCTTTCGAGCCTACAATAGAAGCTATGCACCATGGGACTCAAAATACAAGACAAGAAAGGTCTTTCCCACAATCTCGACATCTCAGTGTGGAGGTCAGGAAAGAAGGGCAAACCCCAATGCAGAGGCTGTGCCTGGGACTGCAGGAAAAACTTATCTAATTTACTCTTCTTATGCTTTTCCTGCTTTTCTAATGGCCAATTGATGTTTAATTTGGTCACTGCCCAAGTCATAACCTCCAGGAGCTTCATTTTAGTTGAGGTGATGAGGTGGCTAGTCCTGAATTTCACCTGCATATTGTAACGCTTTGAACGGATAACTCGTTAAGTTGATAGAATGAAAGAGATGGAAGACAAAGAGTTGGCTGGTACACGGCAAACACGCTCCTCTCATACATGAGAGATTAACTCTTTCAGGGCGTTACAAACAAAAGTAAAGACGAAAATAATAACAAGAAAACAGAGCGAGCTTCATCCATTGTGGTTCACAGGCACAGACACAAGCAACTCACAATGTTCCAATCCCAAGCAATCAACACAGAGCTCATTGTCACACTACAGAGGGAAAAGGAGACCAAGATAGTAGATAACGTAATCTTTATTAATGGAGGTAACTTCAGACAGATGAATACTGATAGCAAACAGAACTGAAATCAGGAACAACAGGTGAGTATGAATCCACAGATGAATGAATGGTAACTTAGCTGAATGTGAAGACAGTCTTTTAGATGCTGATACACTGAGGACATTCCCTAAAGTGTCGTTTCATGTTTTATTTTCAAAGTGTTTTTCTTCTTGCACATGTCCCATTATCCATGTTTATTTTTGTTCATTTCTTCAAAGTTTGCGTTCATTTTTATTGCCACAAAATAAATCCCATATAGGCTTAGACTATAATCTGTACTATGTCCTCATTTAGCTAGCTGTGTATGTGTGTTTGTGTGTGTTTCAGGCTTTCTGCATTACTGCATCAATGATAATTCTAACATTCTGCAGACATTCATTTCACTGGTATAAATAAAACTCTGCTGAAAAACCTTTAACCTAAGCTGATTTGAAAATAATATTTGACACATCCTGTCAGGACGCCAGTTTGATCAGCCGGGTTTGTATTGTTTTATGTCGGAGCTCGAGGCGGTTTAATTAGTTAAATCGGTGTCCGCGTCATCCCCTCCCTCTCGTGATCATTCACAGCTGTTTTCACTTTAATCACTCCTCATTATTTGCCGTGCCCACCAATTACCTCCCTTTATATTTCCCTTGTGTTTGTTCAGTCTTTGTCAGACCGTCGCTTGTGAAAAGCTTTCCTGACCATACGCTCTGTTTTTAGCTTAGCTTACCATAGCTTAGCGTAGTTTTATGTTCTGGATAGCCTAGTCTAGTTTAGCCTCGCTCGCTGTTCTCAAGTCTGCCTTTGGCTAGTTTATGTTTTATTATTTAAACACGAGCGAGTAGTTAGTGTTTGTTGTCCTGTCTCGTGTTAAGCTACAGCTACTTGTTGTTTGTCTTGTGCTTTATGTTACAGTCACCCGCTGTTCCTTTGTCTTCCATCCTGGAGTCTGCTGCATCGGCTCTCCTGCTCTCCCGTCTACCTCCGGTCATTGGTCTCCGCGTCGTTCGTCGCTCCAGCAATCTCTCCCGCACTGCCTTGTTTCTCCTCCCGGTTCCCCACCTCCATCATCTGCAGTACAGCTCGAACCAACCACTGATACTCACCCGTGCTTGAAGATCCAATGCTCTCTTGATTCTCTCTGTTCGACATTTTGTTATCAACTCGACTGGAGATTCATACTCACCTGCGGGGCAGCTCCAGTTTCCAAGGTCTACTGTTGGACTGGTTATTCGTTCCTCTAGTGGAGGTGAGAACTGAACTGTTGAATAATCAATCGTTTCCACTCTGCCTCAGAGATCTACTTACCGGGAGATTTTCTACACGCGTGCAGTGTGCTCAACATCCATTCCGCTGTGAACTGGTCCACTGGAGATCTGAGTTCTAGAGTCGGCGTGGCTGTTCACTGGCTGGTGAAGCTCCAGGACGAAGGACGCTGAGATCTACATCATTTTTGCTGGACTGTGTCTATTACTCTGTGTACAATAAATTATTCAATTTTTGCAATGGGGTTCTCGTATTCTTTGGATCTTAACACATCCTCCCATTCATTTTATATAGTATGTCTACAATCTTCAGTTGTATAATCCACATTAAAGCAGCTGCAAAGCTTCTGTAACAAAATACATTCCCCTTTTTGTATCTCTCCTCCCTCCCCGTTTCAAATAGAGATAATAACTGACTACTGTATAAATTACAGGCATAATATGTTTGTTCATCAAATTTCATGGTTCATATGTGTCTAAAATAGGCAAATGAAATGTAATACAATAAAAACCTCATTTATATATTTGCTCTCTGTATTTATTTAAAAGGTCTGACACTAAAGATTTGTCTTTAAAAAAACTAAAATGTTTTGAATGAAAAAGCTCGAATCAGTCCCTACATATCCCAGTTCACCACAAAACAAAGCCTGAGTTTTAGTGTTGCATCTGGTTTTAGTGAAAACTTAAGCTTTGCGTACGTGTTTGTATGTGTAGAATCCAATCTCGAATATACATCACTTAACAGCGAAAACCTCTGTAACAGTCATGCACCCACAGTGGAGGTGGTATGAAGTGATGTGTGTATCTACATTTTTTCCTGCATATCAAGATCAGATTGCCCAAAGTTCTGAGGCAGTACAAGGGAGGCAGTAGCCCTGAAACATAGGTGCTGTACATACACACACACACACACAGAAACAGGCTGCTTTACTGTAGTAGTGAGGACATCTCACAGACTGCTTTTTTTTCTTACTAGGCTAATGATATTTTCTATTTACTGATCTTTTGTATTCACACAAAACTATTATTAAAATATTGATAAAAGTGTGTAGTAGCATATAGAATGTGTATTTATATGATCTGCATATGAATGGAAAGTGTTTACTATGCCTAAATTTAGTGAGATGGCTTTACAGGATGTTAAGGTATTTTAGTCTTATAGTGCTGTTAAAGTTTACAGACAAGTCATGTCAGAATTCAGAACAAAGTTTGAATGTTTGTTTTAAAAAAAATAGAATATAAACATAGGACAGAGGACTGATATTTTCAGCATTGTCATGAAGAGTTGTGTGTGTAACGGAGACGCCGACGTAGCGGGATCCATGTGCAGCACTTTAATATGTAGAATAATCAATATACAGGTGATGGTCAAAAACCGGTAAACAGAGAGCAATGTAGAAGAGACAAAATCAAAACAAGAACACAGGCAAGGGTCGAGGCAGGCAGCAAACTATCAACAACAATGTCCGTAGCAAAAACAAGAGGCAGGCAGCAAAAAGTCAAAAACGATAAACAGTCCAATTGGCAATGGGAAAGCAGTCCGGGAAGACGCTCTGAATTTGTAGCTCATGGCAATACAAAACATCGCACCGAGTGGTGAGTGATCCTGGGCTTTACAGAGCGGCTGAACAGGTGCCAAACAGGAACTTGTCAGACCTAGGTACGGGGGTTGATGGGAACTGTAGTTCAGAACGGAAACTAGTATTCTGGCGAGGGCTCCCTCTGGCGGCCAGAAGGAGAAGGAGCGGCGACCTCCTCCGTAACAGTGTGTGTATGTGGTGTACATCTATACATTGCAGACCATACATTGTTTGAGGATATTCTAGTAAAAGTTAACTCTGTAAACTGTTAACTCATGCCATCAGGATTCTTTACGATTATTGAATATTACTTGCAATGCTTTTATAAGTAATGTTCTTTCTTTTTATGGTAGAATGCCCAATAAGACTAGAGGTATTACTTGCTACATTTACTTAGCATTTCCATTGAGACAATCACAAAATGTTTAATATAAACATTGGTTGGCAGGATAAATAGTAGGCATATAAATATTACACTATAGTTCTGTAAACATTGAGAAATATAATAAAATCAGCACACTCTTTTTAATCTCTGAAGATGAAATATTTACACCTTCAAACACCAAGAGGCAGCAAGAACCATCTAAACTACAACAGCAACACAAAAAGCTGCCAGCAGGTGTCATTACAAAATTTTGTAGCATCAATTCTTTAGGGTCAGGTTCAGGTCGATAACATGGTATAGATATTAAATATTGAGTACACACATTTGAAATATAGAAATACTAAAATAACTATATCCAGTGTCTCATGGCTACAGGTTGAAAGCTGATACTTGACGTGTTCCAGCTATAATTATAACTATGTTATTATACGAACAAGAAGCATGTACAATGCACTTTTTATTTAACTTTTTTTACATAAAGCAATGGAAAGGAGCATTAGTACACCAAAAGTTCCTACAATACAGCATGTAATATTAAACTATACCCCAGATCAAAAATCTGACTGTGTCAGGATCCTGGCAACACACGATCTCTCAGACTGAACAGGAAGCCAGGACCCTGACACAAGGTAGAATTATAAATTGAACATGTGGGTTGTAAAATTAGAAAGTTTAGTATTTCTCAAGAATTGGTTTTAATGAAAATTCTTTTCTAGAGAAAACTCTCTAATGTCAACGTGGATCGACTGTGACCTAAATCTGTTTAAAAGTCATTATTGATCAAAAAGATGCTCTATTCTACATCCCTCCACACTAAACACTCAAAATATGAAAGATGTATGGTTCTATTTAAAAAAAAAAGATAAAATTCTCTGCTGTTTTTTTTTAGGAATGTTGCATTGTAGGTCTGGTTTATTGGTCATTGTTAATCATTTTTAACCTAATGATACATTACATAAATTACAGGGTTTATGTATTGCTAATGTACTTATCTTTCCACTGTAAAAACAAATAAATAAATAAAATAGCCTATATATTTTATAATTTATATAATTATATTACCTTATATAACACTTGTTACACAGTAGGCTTCTGCACCACCAGAGGGAATCCTCACCCGAATACTAACTCATTCAAATCTGGACTACGTTTCCCATAATGCTTCACACCTGGGACCGACCACACCCATGCCACATACCTGCGCCTCATTACAATCACTCTATTTAAGCCACACTCACACACACTTTGCAAAGTCTTGATTTGCCCCAGCCATCACTACTGAGCATTTTTTCTTGCATTATTGGAATACCGTTGTGACCTTGGACAGTTTATCATTTTGGATTACTCTCTTCATTGTACCTGTTGTTGTTGTTGTAAACCCTGGACTGTTTGACCATTCTCTAATAAACGCTGCATATGGATCCGAACGCCCCTGACTCTTTGTTACAGAAGACTTTGCCACATAGTGATCTAGCAACTCCCATGCATCTGTCCATGCAAATCACAATGCACCAGCACCATCTTAACCGTCTGACCACACTCATTAAAGAGCTTATCAAAGCTTTACATGGCCTTTGGCTCGCATCACCTGAGACTATGATCACCTCACCACCAACACCCAGTGATGTGGTCCCCACTCCAGTTCCTCCATCAACCCTCGCCTGGCTTTTCCAGAGAAATTCGATAGAACCCCTTCAGGTGCAAGGGATTATTGCTCCAGTGCAATCTTTTTTTCAACCAACAGCCTGCTCTCTATCCTCCCGCCACCAGTCGCATCGCCTTTGTGTGTTCCCTGCTAACCGGAAGGGCACTGAATTGGGCAACTGCTGTCTGGAGAGGAGACTGATCCGAATTCATTCATTCAAGATCTTCGTCCAGCACTTCCGAGAGGTCTTCAAACACCCCGCGGATGGCAGGAGTGCTGGTGAGCAGCTCCTCTCACTCACTCAAGGGAAAAAGACCGCTGCAGATTATGCACTGATCTTCCGAATGCTTGCAGCCCAGACAGTGTGGGTAGAGGACACTCTGAAACTTTTGTTACGAAGGGGATTAAGCAAAGAACTCCAATCAGAGTTGGCCTGCCGCGATGAGGGAAAGAATCTTGGTGAACATATAGATCTAACCATTCAGATAATGACAATCTGCTTCGCTCTCGCCGTCCATCCTGTTCCATCCCTAGCCACATGCCTGAGGACTCTGGCCCTGTCAGAGCCCATGCAGCTTGGATACATGCACCTGACACCCGAGGAACGTGAACGCATGGGCAGAATAACTTATGCCTCTGTTGCGACCTGCCTGGTTCGTCCATGAAGCAGCCCACGTTTGGTGAGTGAAAACATTCAGTTCCTGCCCTCTGTTTCAAGTATAAAGTTACCAGTTGTAATTGTTAACAAGAACCAATTTATAACTGCTACTGCCTTGATAGAATCTGGAGCTGCCCAAAATTTTGTCTCTCATTAATTTGTTCTGCAGCATAACCTCACATTAACACCCTGTAACTCTCCCTTGCAAGGGGAAGCGCTACACGGCGACCTCTCGGAGAGGCACGAGACCTACGCATCACAGAGAAACTCGACCTGCGAGTAGAGGCCAGACCAGACTCTTGAAGTTAACTGTAGACCTCTGTCTGAAACTATGTCTTCGGGCAACCCATAAAACCTGAAGACATAAGTGCATAATAGTTCAGCAGTTTCTAAGGAGGGAGGATATGTGGGTAAGGGAATGAGGCGACATGCTTTAGAGAACCGTTCGACTATTGTTAGGATGGTGGTATTCCCCTGTGAACTGGGTAGGTCAGTAATGAAATCGATTGGTATGTGGGACCAGGGACGTTGGGGTGTGGGTAGTGGCTGTAATAGACCAGCTGGGAGTTGTCTTGGTGTTTTGGAGTTCTGATAGATGGTGCACTGTTGAATGTACTTTATTACATTGGTCGAAATTGATGACAATCAATAGCGGTTCTTGACTAATTGACTTGTAGCATTAATGCTGGGGTGACCAAAACTAGGGGAGTCATGGATTAGAGCGATTAAACACTTGCGCAATGGTTCTGGAAGAAGGTATGGTCAGCTGGGCATGCAGGAGGGGGTGGTCTCTAGCTATTGGCTTGATTGATCTTTTTGGTAATGTCTCATTGTACCGGAGCTACTAATAACTTGCCTGGGATGATGGGTTTTTGAATGGGAAGGGTGGGAGTCTCTACAGTCTGACGAGAAAGTGAATCAACTTTATTGTTTTTTGAGCCTGGGCGGTAAGTAACTGTAAATTGAAATTTAGTAATAAAAGGGCCCATCTGGCTTGATGATAATTGAGCCTTTTGGCCGAGTGTAGGTATTCTAGGGTTTTATGATCTGTTAGGACGGTAAAGGGATGTAAAGCTTCCTCTAGCCAATGTCTCCACTCTTCAAGGGCTAGTTTCATGGCCAGCAGTTCACGGTTGCCAACATCATAGTTACGTTCAGCCGGGGAAAGTTTCCATCAGAAGAAGGCACATGGGTATAACTTGGGTAGGAAGCCATGGCGTTGGGAGAGGATGGCGTCAACGCCTGTATTAGAAGCGTCTACCTTGACTATGAAAGGCTTATCAGGGTCAGGGTGTTTAAGAATGGGAGCCGAGGTAAACCATCTCTTCAATTCTTGTAAAAGCTAAGTCTACTTGGGGGGACCACTTTAATCTACTGGAGGATTGTTTGGTCAGAGAAGTTAAGGGACCTGCTACAGAACTAAAACCTCTGATAAAACGTCTATAAAAATTGTCCCCATCACGACTGATTACATAGCCCAGAAATGAAGTGCTGGTATTGTGAAATTCACATACAACTGATACTCTAGAAGTGGTTTGAGAATGGATCTAACATGTTAGATGTGCTCCTCAAGGGAGTTTGAGTAAATGAGAATATCGTCAATATAAATTATCACCAATCACTCAAGCATATATCTGAATATGTCGTTCATAAATGACTGGAATACAGACGGGCTATTAGCAAGGCCGAATGGCATAACAGGATACTCATAATGTCCTGACGTGGTGGAAAAAGCGGTTTTCCATTTATCCCCTTCTAAAATTCGTACCAAATTGTAGGCACTACGTAGGTCGAGTTTTGTGGTGCCACCGCCACCATACAACTATTAAGGAACCGGTTTTAGTGGCCCACCCTATCATCCGATACTATCAAGTTTGCTCAAGGCTGCTCCAACTGTCAGGCCTCCAAATCAACCCGACAACTTCCACAAGGTCTAGTAAAACCTCTACCCATGCCACAATGTCCCTGGTCTCATAACTCAATAGACTTCATCACTGATCTACCCAATTCTCAGGGTAATACAACCATTTTCACAATTTTTGAGGTTTTCCAAAGCTTGCCGTCTCATTCCTCTGCCAAAACTTCCCATGTCTTTTCTGCAACTATGTATTTAATTTTTATGTCCTACCCGAAGACATTGTTTCAGATTGTGGTCTGAACATCTTAATGTCAATATCAGCCTGACCTCCGGCTACCATCCTCAATCTAATGGCCAGACAGAACGCCTGAACCAGGAGATCATTATATGCATATGGATCCAAATGCCCCTGACTCTTCACTTTTTTAAGTTAGAAACAGAGTATCCTTAGGATCCTGTACAAAAAAATGGCTTTTTAAGAAGCACCAGCTGGCAGCACCATTTTTTAAAAATGAAGGTAGTGACAGAAAATTCAGGCACAGTGGTTGAAAAATAAGTCACGTTGTGATTTGTTAGCTATCTCTTTTGGATATTTTAAAGCATTGAGGGGTTACTGTCCAAGAGTATCTATATTTAAAAGCGACCAGAGATCATCCCTTTGCACACAGTCCATGTGAGGCATTAACAATTGAAGCAGGGTGTTTAATTGTGATTGCAGAACAAGATTTGCATATACGCTTGTCTAAAATAGTTGAGCCAATTTATAGTGTTAGAAATGCCAGTAAATGAGAGATATAAGTTTAAAAGTTCATGCAAAATTTAAAAATAGTGTCAGAGGTTCCTAACCAAGGTGGTAAACCTAATAATCACAGCAATTCTTTACAATATCCCTGGCTTTTGTTTTCAAAATAAAAATGTTTCAAACATTTGAATATAATAATAACACAACAGTATTATTTATCTAAGTTAAATATCTAATTCTTAAATATTCTAATTCTTGCAGAAAAATGTTGTTACTTCCATTGGCAACCAGTAAACACCAAACATGTGTTCACACTAAGTACGACAAATCACTACAGAAAAGATAAAGTTTTAAAAATCATTCTAAATTTAAGTGAATAGTAAAGTACACACTACAACTACAATGATAATTATACAGAGGAACACTATCATATAACTAACTTTATATTTATTGCTCTTGGTGTTGACTGGCCTTAATTTTGGTGTAATTTAGACTGTGTTTACACTGCAAATCTTAATGCTCAGATCTTAAGTCCATATATGATTTGCTGGCCCGCCTGTTTACACTTACGCCTCGTATCTGATTCGTGTGTTTACATTAATCTAACCCAGCCAAAATGACTTCAGTAATTCACTAATATGAGTGCCATGATTGACCCTCGAGTTGTGGATGGACTTTTGCTAATTAATTTGTTCAAAAAGTCACCAAAAGTACACCCAACAGCAATTAAAGCAAAGTGTTTTTTTAAATGCTGCCATCATAAAGATGGCTTTAATGTTTTTCACATCAGTGACACGACAACTCCACATATCCTTATAGCCTCCTTATGTTTGGCTTTAATGCTCTTTATTTTGCACTAGCATTGCAGTTAGGTTTGTCACATGTGCGAAATGATGACGTTCAATGCAATCTGTACAAAAGGCTCGGATATTCTTAAATGTCCCAGATAATTCCGACCAACCAATCAGCATGCTCAATGTCACCACCGCATCCTCGGCTTGAGCGGAAGACGAGATAGAAGCGAATAAAGCAGCTGCGTCACACTAGAGAGAGTAGAACATCCACCAGCTTCGGTCTAACTTATACATCCATGCTGGATTCCCATTAAGTTCTAGTTTATACCGAAATAATGTGTGCGTCAAGTCAGGTCAACTTTATTTATATAGCGCTTTTTACAAATTGTCATTGTTTCAAACAGCTTTACATGTATGATATCTTTAAGCAGAGTACACAGCACACACAGACAGACAGAGAGAAAACAAGGTAGGAGAAACACAGGTGATATATTATGCAGATTAGCACTTCAGCAACGAGACCAGCAGCGTGTAAGTACATTTAAACTTGGCTTTAGTTGTTTTTAGCGCAGTGATAGGAAGTTTGTTTGTATGTGTCTTTGCTCTTGGTTACAATAATACAGCGTGTAAGTACATTTAAACTTGGCTATTAGTTGTTTATAGCGCAGTGATAGGAAGTTTGTTTGTATGTGTCTTTGCTCTTGGTTACAATAATACAGCGTGTAAGTACATTT
>JAZGTI010007648.1:0-21344 GCA_036877585.1 Botia kubotai
GACAGACACCCGGACCTATATAAAGAGTTTTGAGAGGTTGGTAACTGCTCTCATTTTAACATTACTGAAATATTAACCAAGATGGCCCAGTATTGTTGCTGAGTGTCCTCATGTCGTTCCAATGAGGTTTGTTTTCACATGTGATGCACCTTTGTGCATCCGTGTGTACTATAGCGCTCCATTTATGTGCGTTAATTAATGAATATATGTGAATCCGAAATTAAAATCTGTTCATCATATACTTGTTAATGTATTTACCAACATTAATGAACAATAAGCAATACATTTGTTACAGTATTTATTAAACTTTGATAACATTAGTTAATAAAAATACAATGGTACATGTTAGCTCTTGTGGCAGTTTTTTCCCTGTGGTATCGAAAATGGTATCGAATATTGATATTTTTCTAGGTATTGTATCAGGGTTAGAAATTCCAGTATCGTGACAACACTATATTGCCAAAAGTATTTGCTCATAATATGAATTTAAGTGACATCCCATTGTTAATCCATAGGGTTTAATATGACGTCGGCCCACCCTTTGCAGCTATAACAGTTTCAACTCTTCTGGGAAGGCTTTCCAAAAGGTTTAGGAGTGTGTTTATGGGACTTTTTGACCATTCTTCCAGGTCAGACACTGATGTTGGACAAGAAGTCCTGGCTCATAGTCTTCGCTCTAATTCATCCCAAAGGTGTTCTATCAGGTTGAGGTCAGGACTCTGTGAAGGCCAGTCAAGTTCGTCCACACCAAACCTGCTCATCCATGTCTTTATGGACCTTCCTTTGTACACTGGTGCGCAGTCATGTTGGAACAGGAAGGGGCCATCCCAAAACTGACTTGCAGTCAGACAAGTACCGTTTTCCTGGCAGTGATTAGTCAGTCCAGACAATGCGTCTCCACTGCTCTAGAGACCAGTGGCGGCGTGCTTTACACCACTGCACCCGACACTTTGCATTGCACTTAGTGATGTATGGCTTGGATGCAGCTGCTCAGCCATGAAAACCCATTCCATGAAGTTTTCCACACACTGTTCTTGAGCTAATCTGAAGGCCACATGAACTTTGTAGGTCTGTAGCGATTGACTGCAGAAAGTTGGCGACCTCTGCGCACTATGCGCCTCAGCATTGGCTGACCCCTTTTTTTCATTTTATACACCTGTGGCCATGGAAGTGATTGGAACACCTGAATTCAATTATTTGGATGGTTGAGCGAATACTTTTGGCAATATAGTGTTCTTCTCTTTATACAGAACATATTTTATAATTACTGGTCCAGTATGAAGCAGAAATGTTCAGAATTCAGTTGCTTTCCAGTGCTTCAGTTCATCTAACCCCCTGGGTTTCCTATTGAAATCAGCTCATACTGGTGCATAACATATGTTTTTGAGGATAATTCTCTTCCTATTAAAGCCTGTGTCCATCAGTTCTTGCAGCTCCTCCATAAAATCATGCAAAAACTCAAAATCCTCTGGTTTCTTTGCTCCAGAATACAGAGCAACAATGAAAGGACTGCTTTTCACTTCATCAATGTTGATGACAGCACACTCAAGTGGCCACTGTCAGGAGGAGGCTCCAGTACCGCCTCCATGGCACCACCAGAGGCAACCATCTCCAGAATACTAACCTGGATATTATCAACTACAACTCCCATAATTCCCTGTACCTGGGTCTGATCACTTCCTGTTTGCCACCTGATTTCCATCAACCACACCCTATATAAACTGCACTTTCATTCAGAACTGTGCGAAGACTTGATTTGCCTAGTGCATCATTTCTGAGCATTTTTTTCCTTTGTATTCTGGTTTCTGTTTTTGTATATGATCTTGGAATGTTCTCATTTCTTGATTGTTTGCTGCCTGTCCTGTTTTTTCGCTTCACCTGTTTTGTGATTGTTTGCTGCCTGCCTCAACCTTGGATAGTTATACCGTTTATGATTGTTTGCTGCATGTCTCAACCCTTTCCTCTTTCGCGATTACTCTGTTTTGTCTCCACTAGACCTGTTCGCTGTGTTCTTACCATTGCCTGTTTGTTTATTCTATTAAATACTGCGAATGGATCCTAACGCTTCTGATGTTTCATTACAGAAGACTCCAGATTGCCACAAAGCGATCCAGCAGCAATAATGCAACTGTTGTCTGAGTTGTCTGTTTAGGCTTCACAGATTGCCTTACACCAGTACCAGATAAGCCGTCTTTCCTCACTCACCAAGGAGTTAATCAAGGTGCTTCAGGAAATGTGGAGCATTTCTTAAGATACAACAACTTCAAGCCCAGCCACGCCATTCAATCCATCAGCCACTGCATCTGCACTGGTAAGCCCATGTCTTGCATTCCCTGAGAAATTTGATGGTTCTCCCGCTAAATGTAAAGGTTTTTTACTACAATGCTCATTGTTTGTAAACCAACAACCCTCCTTGTATCCCACTGACTCCAGCCGTATAGCGTTTGTTTGCTTTCTGTTAACGGGAAAAGCTCTAGAGTGGGCCACTGCAGTGTGGAGATTAGACGGGTCGATCTTCCCAACCTTTGATATCTTCCTTCAACACTTCAGGGAAGTATTTGAACATCCAGCTGGAGGTGGGAGTCTGGGTGAGCAGCTCCTAGCAATTACACAGGGAAATCTAACTGCTTCTGAATATGCATTAACCTTTCCGTACTTTGGCAGCACAGACAGACTGGGTGGAGGATACACTCAAATTATTGTTTTGAAGGGGACTAAGGCCTGAGCTCCAAGCCGAATTAACCTGCAGAGATGAATCCCCCTGATTATGCAGATCTGGTGGAGGTGTTTCATAAAGTAAGGGCTTCCCAACTGCCACCTCATCGCTCAGTTGATTGTGCAATAGAGTTAATACCCGGTGCAGCACCCCCTAGGGGTAGAATATTTCCCCTGTCACAGCCAGAATCATTGGCTATGAAATAATACATTGAATAAGAACTTGCTAAAGATTTCATATGACCTTCCAACTCTCCAGCATCTGCAGGGTTCTTTTTTGTAAAAAAAAAAGATGGAGGTTTAAGGCCCTGGATAGACTATCGTGCCCCTAACAAAGTTACTATCAAGTTCAGATATCCACTTCCCCTAGTACCAGTCGCCCTAGAACAACTCCGCCAAGCCAAGTTCTTTACCAAGTTGGACCCTCGCAGCGCATACAATCTGGTAGGAATTAGAGAAGGTGATGAATGGAAGACAGCTTTTTCAACTACCTCAGGACATTATGAGTATCTGGTCATGCCCTTCTGTCTCGCTAACAGCCCCTCTGTCTTCCAATCATTCATGAATGACATTTTCATGCTAGAGAGGTGGGTTTTTGTGTATATCCATGTGGTCATTGTGTATATCGATCCACACATCCTTATTTACTCAAACTCACTCGAAGGACACATTGAACATGTTAGATCCATCCTCAAACGCCTCGTACAATATTTGTTGTATGTTAAAGAAGAAAAATGTGAATTTCATTGTACTAGTACCTCATTCTTAGGGTATATCATCAGCCAGGAAGGCGTTGCAATGGACGAGAAAAAGGTTGAGGTCGTGACTAAGTGGCCACAACCCAAACTGTCAAAAAAATGCAGAGATTCTTGGGCTTTGCCAATTTTTATAGGAGATTTATTAGAGACTTTAGTTCCATAGCAGCCCCACTAACCTCTCTCACCAAACAAACATTAGGAAAACTTCGCTGGTCCCCACAAGCAGAACTGGCTTTCCTGGACCTCAAAAAGCATTTCATTTCAGCTCCCACCCTGATACATCTGGATCCCGATCAACCCTTCATAGTTGAAGTCGATGCCTCAAACACTGGAGTGGGCACTATACTCTCAGAAGGACAAGGCACACCCCCTAAAATGTTCCCCTGTGCCTTTTATTCACGTAAGCTCTCCTCAGCTGAACGGAATTATGATGTGGGAAATCGTGAATTGTTAACCATGAAACTTGTGCTTGAGGAGTGGCGTCTTTGGCTGGAGGGTGCCTCTTTTCCTTTTACTGTTCTCACTGATCATAAGAATTTGGAATATTTATGATCGGCAAAAAGACCCAACCCCAGAAAAGCTAGATGGGCTTTATTCTTTACACAATTTCAATTTACAGTTACATATAGACCCGGATCCAAAAACACCAAAGCTTATTTATTATCCCGCCAATCTGAGGAAGTTAAAATGTTTTTCAGTTATTGTCAAACTGCCTAAATGAGGTGCTTTTAACAGTGTTCTTCCACCTGCTGGGACATCAACACCATGTTCCTTCAAAATCTTGAGCAAATGAGTGAGAGAGGTCAAGGTGATTTTGAACTGCAGTGCCCACTCAGACAGCTTTTTCTCCAGAGACAAAGCTGGCTCTGTGTCACTCTTACTCTCAATTTCATCCCATAGCACTTGGTCCTGCATATTGGTTATGGTATTCCGTTGTTATTCTAAATTATACTTTTCTTGCGAGTCTTTAATTTGATGTGGCTCCACAACATTCAGCATATTTAGTCGTCTCATAAGTATTAAATTTCTTTGGAGGTGTGTTGACTATCAGAAGTGTTTTCATTTTGTATCTATAGAGCCAAAAATTATTTTTTAATTTTCTATGAGCTCTTTGTAACCGTCTTTTCAATGCCTTAATTTTTGTTTCCCAATCCTAACAGGTCAAAAGAACTTCTGTATTTGCAAAACAATATATGAAACAAATAATGCTTTCACAAAACATGTGATTTTTCAACTGTTTGCCTTGCTGCAAGTGGTTTGTGCCTCTGCTTAGCCTTGCTCTGACTCTCACTCGGATAGTACGCGTGATAGGGCTTTAGAGCAGACTTTGGATGGCATTGCTCGGTTCCAGTTGCAGGTCCCCTGCAGCTGGAAAACTTGCTACAACAAGACGATTACATTAAATGAATCAATTCCCAAAAATTACTGCTATAAGCATGAGCCTTGTCCAAAAAGGCAAAGGGGGAGGTGTTGCTGCACTTTATATGAATACATTTACAGCTAACCAAAGATCTGTATGTATAAATGTTTCGAATTACAGAAATGCCTTAAAAAGCTCCAGATCTGCCTACTTTTTTAAATCTAGAAGAAAATAAACACAAGCCTAGATATCTATTTGACACAGTGGCTAAATTAACCAAAGATATAGCGTCATCTGTTTCTGACAGTTAGTAATAGCGATGATTTTATGAATTTCTTTAATAGAAAAATAGATACTGCCAGAGAAAAAATCATAAACATGCAACTGCCTGCAACACAATCATATCAGATGGTGCATCATAACTTGCCCAAGAAACAACTTCAGTCATTCTTTACTATAGATAGGGATTAACTGTCAAAAATAATCAAATCACCTAAATCAACAACATGTATGCTAGACCCTATACCTACCAGGTTGCTGAAAGAGATGCTGCCTGAAATTTTAGAGCCTCTACATAGTATTATTTACCTTTAAATAACAGATTTACCTTTTATTTAAAAAATACTGGAAAAGGTGGTGTCTTCACAGATATGTTCATTCCTGAAAAGAAATGGTATCTGCGAGAATTTCCAGTCAGGGTTCAGACCATATCATAGTACAGAGACTGCTCTCATCACACAAATGATTGAAATGAGTGACAAATGATTTGCGTTTGTTTGCCAATTGTGGCTGCATCACTCTTCTAGCGTTACTTGACCTTAGTGTAGCGTTTGATACTATTACCACAGTATTCTACTAAATAGGCTTGACAATTATATTGTCGTAAATGGAACTGCACTGGTATGGTTTCAATCATATTTATCTGACCAATTTCAGTTTGTTGCTGTGAGTGAAAAAGTGTCATACAGATCACAAGTTCAGTATGGAGTGCCAGAGGGCTCAGTGCTTGGGCCTCTACTGTGCATGCTACCTTATTAGGTAATTCTTAGAAGACATGGAGTGAATTTTCATTGTTATGCTAATGATACTCAGCTGTAAAAAAATTTCTAGACCCAGCGAGACACATAAATGTACCACACTAACAGAATGCATAGTCAATATCATAACTTGGATGATTAGCAACTTTCTACTACTAAATTCAGATAAAACAGAAACTTTACTTATTAGACCAAAATCTTCCACATGGAACAACCTAGAACACTATCTCACCATGTAACGGAAATCCAGACTCACAAACAGACGTTAGTTAAGTCGACTGGCGTATTTATTGCACAGAATGGTAAATGGTAAACAGGTATGGTAATGTCCAGATATAACAGTAACAGGAATGATAATAAGGATACTGGCGATGGTAATCCAGGAGTTGGCAATGACGATGGAGACTGTCGATGGAGGTAAGTCACACACACAACACAACACTGGGGAGTACGAAGGGGATCTTGAAAACATACACGAACTAGAGCAGGTAAGGAGTAGAGCATGGAGATGAGTCTGTTTCCGTAGTTGAGATCAGACGGTGAGTGTGTGGAGTGTGTGTGCTGAAGTAGTGTTCTTGATTGGGTACAGGTGCAGGTGATTAGTATTCAGGTGACAGTGAACGCTGAATGTGGGTGGAGCCTGGTGCTTCCATAATACACCTTTGATGGATGCTCTGTAAAGCCTGCGTCATTAACCAAGAATCTGGGTGTCATTTTTAATAGCAATTTGTCCTTTTAAAACCCCATTTCCAATATTTGGAAAACCTTGTGTGACCTTGACCTTTTGGGATGTCCTTGACCTTTGACCTATGTGACCTTTGTCCTCTATGTGAGCTTTGTCCTAGATTAAACCCTGAAGTGGTTTTTTTTATATGGGATAAATATTTTTGATATACGGAAAAATAGATTGGACAGAGTTTGTAACAGCGTCTCTTTCTTTGATGGACAGCGGCATATGGTGAAACTTTAGCCTTTAGCTAAGTGTGGTTTCTCAAGCGCGTTTACACCCTCGTGGGACTCGTAAAAGAGATATCCGGGTGAAGCTTTAGCTTCCACTAAGTGTGTGATCGTGTCTAAATCGCGTGGTGGGAAGCATACCCCTGAAATTCTTTAGACGCTCGGCACCCCCCGGACGCCTCGGATAAATAGTGAGTGAGCCGTTCGTCTGCAGAATATAAAGGGTAGAGAGCGGAGAACAGTAACTTTGTACGCAGACATGGCCGGTTCAAGATACTCTGCAAAAACTCTGCTAAGGGAATGGTCCAAAGAGGAGATCCGAAAAAAGTGGGCAGCAATATCAGTCTGATGAAGTTTCTTTACGAAAACAGGACCATTGTTGGGGATGAAATTCAGTTGGGTTGTGACAGAGTAGCAGGATATATATTTAATAAAGATTCTCGCGTTGTGATGTTCTACATTACAGACCAAAAAGACGTGTTTGTACCGGGAGAGGACCCCTGCCTGGATTTCGGGGATAAAGACTGGAATTTGTTTTACAGTCACGTCTGGAACGACCTGAAAGAATGTCACAAAGAGCCTCTATACATTGCAGAGTGGGACGCTCTATTGCCGTATGGTCGGTACTGCGTGGTCAGCAACCACTCTAAAAAGAGGCCGGATGACTGCGTTTACATTTTCTACTGCAAAGACAATAAGGTCCTTCACGAACGCTCAGCGAGCATCCAGAGTGCCAAACATCACGAGATGTAAGAGATGAGGTTTTTGTTCAAGTGGTTTAGAGTTATGTTTTGGCCGTAAAATTTTGTTTTTATGTGGTGCGATATGCTCGACGGCTACCGCGGAGTTAAAGTGCAACTGTTTCACCCTGATAAAAGCGTACACGGTCATTAGTGTATCGAGCCATCTTCATCCATTTATTACAGCCATTAAAAAGACCCGGAGAGTACCTCCTACATCAATAATGTCTCAAGACCACGATTCGGACAACGATGGCAAAGCCGCTCTTTGCAACGTTCCTGATTTACCTAGCAACAACGTCGTACATCCTATACCATCGGACGAAAATGCGCACCCTGCGAAGCTCAGATGCAGCAACTTTATAGCTTACGCTAGCGACGATACTCTTATAGGGTTGGACACTGCAGACTTTGCCGCTGTAAGATTCAAAATCATTAAAGGAGTCATAGTCTCACTGCTGCAATACCTCATCGGGGAAAAGCTCAAAGAGCTTAGATCACCCTAGTCAGATGCAACATTTGTGTATATTTGATTCGCCCTTATACTTTTTCGACTCCCATTTGGATGAGATTAGAAGCAATCTGTGTAAACCCATACTCCAAACCATCATAGTGTATGCCCTACAACGCGTCGGCTTGAAGAGCGAGCCCTGTAATCAAATTCAATCATCCAATTCAAAAACTGATTGTACCGCAAAGACCAGATGTGTAACAAATCTCATGGAAAAAATTTCATTTATTAAAGAACTGCCTGGGTGGGAAGATGTGAATAACTATTTTATAGCGGGGGTAAATCAATCTGCGCAAGAGTCAGAAAACTTTTGGATGTTGTGTCTGAAGACTGGGATGAGACCGATGTTACAGAGGTCATGATCATGTGTACATATGTAACGGACTATGCGTCTGGCTACAATCAAAAAATGAGAAACACCACATTGTCGAAATTGTCAAAATGTTGGTAGCCTATGTACTGGGGCGAGACGTTAGGGCTTGCATGAATTTTATTTTTTGGCTGGACAATGTGTAAAGTTGTACCGGCTTTATTGTGTGATATTTTCTGCTAATATGTAAACATATTACTCTAGTACTATGTCACATGCGAAATTGTACTAGTCATATTGTGTGTGTGTGGGGGGGGGGGTTATTTTATATGTTGTGTGAATTTATATGAATTGTGTGAATTTATACGAATGTTTATATTCACGATGTGTACCAAATAAAAGTATGAATCATACTCTTTTGGTCATCATTCTTTTGTAGAGAGTCGAAACGTAATAATGGCCGAGCTCATGAAAAAGATTTATTACACGCCTTCCAATCCCGGTTCTTTAGTGGGTAAAAAACGCTTAAAAGATGCAATCCTAAAGGACGAAGGTGTATGGCTAAACGATTAACAGGTATCAGAATGGTTGGCCGGCGAGGATGCTTACACTCTGCACAGAACGGCGTCTATAAAATACAAACAAAACAGAGTTATCGTGTACGGTGTGAATACGCAGTTCCAGGTGGATCTCGTTGATATGACAGCCAAGGAAAATGATAATAATAAATTTTTAATAACCTGTATAGATGTGTTTAGCAAGTACGCATGGACGCGACCGCTAAAGAATAAGAGTGGGTCGGAAGTTACTAAGGCGTTTAAATCCATACTCGATGAAGGGCGCTGTCCGCAGAAATTGCAGGCGGATCTTGGAAAGGAGTTTTTTAACAACCATTTTTAAGATTTGATGAAGAAGCACGATATTTATCATTTTGCGGCAACGGCTGATTTGAAAACGAGCGTCGAGCGATTCAACAGAACTTTAAAAAGCAGAATGTGGAGGTTTTTAACGGCTACTAATTCCAGACGATACCTAGACGTTTTACAAGATATCACTCTAGGATATAACACCGGTTATCATCGTAGTATTAAAATGCGTCCGATAGACGTCAACAAAGAAAACAAAGCTATGGTGTTTCAAAATCTATATGGCGGCATTGAAAAGACAGCAAAGCCGTCGTTTAAATTTAAAGTCGGAGACGTTGTGCAGATTTCAAAAGTGAGAGGCCTGTTCGCCAAAGAGTATGAGCAGAACTACACCGAAGAATTTTTTACTATAGCGGCGTGCGTACCGCGTCAACCACCCATTTACAAATTGTCTGATTATGACAGGGAAATCGTCGACGGTGTGTTTTACAAACAAGAGTTACAAAAAAGTAATTGTGAGCAAAGACAAGGCGTTTAAGATGGAAAAGATTTTGGAAGGAAAAAAGCAGGGTCGTAATACGCTAGTTTTAGTAAAATGGTTAGGGTGGCCTTTGAAATGTAATAGTTATGTAAACAAGAAAGCTCTGGTCGACTTCCAGCAGCTTTAAATCGCTCTCACAAGCGTCGCAACGGCATTTGAGCCAAAGGCTATCATGGACGACGGTTTCTACATCACGCTACCGTGCAACGCTTCTTTGACGGTATACCCTGAAAACCGTATATCTAGTTACAGAACAAAACTAGGGGTGCTTATTGACTTGAAAGGTTGTGGAGCTGTTGGCGCCTATCCACAGCGATATTTTCTTTTAAATAAAAATTACTATTAAACGGCGTCAACGTTAAAATACGATTTATCAGAGCCAAAGATTAATTGATGAGTGATGAATTGATGAGTGACTGATGAGATCCGATAGTATGGACTATAAAGTAAAAATCATGTCCGCCTCCTTATTTGTCAAGAAAGAGGGCGTATCGTCCATGGTCGTGATCAACATTCATCCTTCAAATTTGCCGGGTGAACATTGGTTGGCCATTTACTTGACCAGAGAGGGTACTGGATGTTTTTTTCGACAGCTTTGGCAACCCTCCTGATGACGAACATTTTCCATACACCATGAAAAACTTTCTACAAACCAACACCGCTAACGTCGTATATTTGGACAAGCTCATTTTTAGTCACATTTTATTGTGATTTTTTCAACGTGCGTATCCACCATCAAAATTCTAACCACTGTTTCCGATAAATAGTAGGTTCAAAAGTTTCCGAGCGTCTCGCCAAATACTTCATAGTCTTCATAAGCGATTGTTTTCTTTTCAAAGACCGAATTGCCTGTCTAACACACCCAGGCATGGTGGAAAATTGAATGTTTAATTCCGCAAAGGCTTATAGAAACTCTTCCCATCCTATCGGTCTTCGGTCATCCTGAACCTTTTGAGGATTAGTTAAATTTTTTATCAAATCAAACATGTGCGACACCGGCACGATGTTGCCCTTAAACACAAACTCTCTTGACTCGTTCCACATAGATAGACCTTTGGCCTTAGACATTTTTTCCAATATGTAGCGGCTGTTTTTGGAACTTCTCCACGACAAGTTCCTGAGCTCTTTTCCGAATCTTTCATCGCTAAAGAGGGCGTTCGCTTTATGTTCGGTAAAGGGCTGAGGTAAGGAGAGCGTTAAGACGTTACTCTCTTGAAACCCTTGTTTTACGACGGCTAAATACCGTGTCAGGATATTTTTTGTGTTGATCCAAATTGGTCCAAATTGGTAAAATATTTCTTATGGAACAGATCTTACGTCCAGATCGTTCTCCACGGCCTGCTGTATGGTATCGCTAGCACTACCGGACTTTAGTTTGTCCAGCTGGGGTTGAGGTACTAAATACATTTTCTCGGTGTGATCCATACTCAGCTCCGTTTAGAGGCTATTAAACTGGAAATAAAAGGCACGGCGACGCTTAAAAGAGGTAAAAGAAATCCTCCTTTTTGGTTGAAGATACACTTCTTGGTCGATATACCTATTTTTTTTATCGATTACGAATTTAATGTCCTCTTTTCTCCTTTTCAACTGACGGTAGTCTTTGGGTTTTACCGGAATCATTCTATATAGTATGTTAAGCACTACTTCACACAAAGTTAAAATGAGTTTGTTGAAAGCTGACTGTAAAATAAGACGTCGTTGATTAGGCGTAGCTTTATGTAACAGCTTTAACAACGGTAGATGCCTGCACAGCTTTGTGGACATGGCTAGCGTTCGCATTCTTCTTTTTTAGGGCAGATAAACTACTTGATGGTCGGAGAGTAGCCCGGTTCTGAGGCGATATTGTTCGGGTGTTTTTGCTTTGTGTTCGGGTGTTTAGCCAAAAGGTCACTCGGTTGCATCCTGATAACACTCCATGAAGTACTTTACATTTCCGGGGTACATCTGCCATCCTAGAACCGTAATCTGACTGGCGTTGTGAGGGTTCTTGAACAAATTCAAATCATTTGTGTTTAGGCTAACAGTTCTGCTGGATTTCCCTTAAACGAATAGATTTTGGACAATATAAATAGCGCTGAGATTACGATGATGGACGTACTGCGTAAAAACCTTTTGGATCTCTCTGTTTACACTCGCTTCTTGCATCATATCATCGATTATCAGAAGGCACGTTTTGTTGACAGGGAGTAAATGATCATCATTTAGACTCTGCGGTATTCCTTCAACAAATTTAATATCATACAAACTGAGCAATTTATCATAAAGTGGCTGCCAGCAAGCCAGCAGTAGGTTTTCCTGGCCTGACAGAAGGAGTACAGGCTGGTAAAATTAAGATTTTTTATATTTTTTCACCTTCAACCATTTTGTGATGGAGTTTATAGGCGTTCATGCGACCTCCAAAGAGCGCGTCCCTAGGTCTCAGTCTCTTGGGAGCCTGATAGGTACTCATAAATTCCACCACGAAAGGAACGCTTTGTTTCAGTTTCATTCGCACTCCCACATCACTTCAATTTTTAAACCATACGCGTTCTGCAGAATATCCACCTTATCATCAAACTTTCTCCTGAGAACGTTGTAGCGCATGGTAGACATGGGATGTGGCTGGTGCAGTTCGAAACGGCACTCGTGACCGTGATGTAAACAACTGTTAAAATACAGGCCGTACCTCACCCTCTCCTGTTCGTAGTACCCGCCTAAAAAAGTATTTACCCACAAATACTTTGCCGTGGTTCACCGCGTGGTAAATGTCCATGTTTAGAGTTTTTTTTGACGTACTCGAGCCATTCAATGGATATGTTCGAGATAATCTGTTTTAAAGACCCCCATGCAGCAACTCGTGAACATGGTAAAGCTGAACAGATCTAGCTTGGTACACTTTATAAAGGCCTCGCGGTATTTCATACAGGCCTCGTGTACTAATACGAGGTCGTTCACACCGTACCAGTGCAACTCTTTCTTAAAGTCAAACACTTTATTTGTGACGGTGCTGTACCACGCCTCGAACTTTGCTTGGTTTATATCGGACATGTCGTCGTAACTGTAGAAATTTTTGTCCGGGTAGGGCCCTATGTAGTTCTCATTTTCTACCCTATTGAAATGATGAGGAAAGTACCCTTTGCCTTCTGCGTTCAAGTTTAGCGCCTCCGGCATCTTAGACCGAGCCATCGGGATAAACGAGTAACTGTCGATACATCGCTGATCAAACGCTTCATCGTACATAAAAATTAATTTGCGCCCTTGCATGATGACCTCCACAGCGATCCCTGCTTTGCAAAAATACTCAGTCAAATTTGGATGTGTAATGGGCTATGAAACAATAGCCTTCGTAGCAGTTTTCTGAATCGTGTGATGAGTCAGGCTACGCACTGCGGGCCATGTGATACAAATTTTGTACCTTTAAAGGTAACTGCGCAGACAAAATTAGCTACGTGTTTACCGTCTTCATAGTGGGTTTTAAAATCGTAGAATATGTACTTATTATAAGGCTCCATGGGCTCTGTGGGTTAAATAAAACACTCGTGCACCCCATCAGCCGACAGATCTGATTGGGGGTCGCACAAACAATCCGCACAATGTACGGTTCTTTTAGGGTGTTTGTAGCAGTCAGCGTCAAGGCACACGTTACAGACTCATTTACAATGATGGTGTCTGACATTGCTGTAACCTTTATAGCAGTGCGTACAGCTACTACCGAACTGAACACTAGAACGTGTTCAGATTGCGAATCATGTAATAGTGTTTGTCCTGTAAATAGAGATGTGTGGTTTTAGGATGATATTCTTCCTGATTCATGTACGTTTCTAACACTATGGAGCTCGATCTGTAAAAAACGACTAGCAGATTTTCAAACGCGCCCTTCACGTGTCTTGAAGGGCGATCTTGTCTTGGATCGAGTACCCAGCGTTGTTGTGGATAACCATAGCCCTAGCTAGTTCTCGGGTAGTTGCGGCTCGACAAAATGCACGAGACATATAGAAAAGCACAAATTATTTGAGGTGTTCATGGGGCAAAATAAGCTCATCTTTTTTCTTTTGATTACCTGATCGAGCATTAAATCTGTGAGGTTACGATGACCCCTTCTTGTCTGTTTATAGCCACGCTAGCGCTGATCTCGATCATATCATCAGACAGCAAGCTATTGTCGCTCTGTAAAATCTTTTCAATTTGATCGGTAAATACGTTAACGTCGTAATTATTCCCCTGCGATAAAACAGTGTTGACAACCGATTTAAAACTGGCGCCTCTTAGGGTCAAATTAATTACGCCACCGTCACCCCTGAATTGTCTAGTGAGCGACACTATTTTATCCATGGTATCGTGCAGATGGATATGATATGTGGCCAAATCTGTAGAACCTATCTGTCTCAGATTCATGGGCCTTTGCAATTCCACGCTGTTGAAACGAGGCCTCGTTAAAACATGATAACCGTTTACCGTACCGCCATTATGTAACAAAACATAGATGTCGTTAGCGTTCAGGGGTTGTGGGGCAAAAGAGCTCGTCGATGGTTGCTTAGTATCTATATTGTCAATAAGGGTCGTCGGTTGGCTCGACCGAATGCACGTGTTGTTTAAGGCACCATTACGTTGTGCACTAACAGTCTTTTTACGATTTAAAACTTTTTGTAGTCATGCACGCAAATCAATATTACGACTTTCTTCTATAGTTGCTTCTAAATTAGAAGCTTTTTGCATCTGCATTAGACTTAAACGTCCTCAGAGTCCTGATACATATTTAACAGTTCTTGTAATCTGTCACATGTGTGATATGGGGTGTCAGCATGCATTCTGATAGCATCTTGCAACAGGTCTGAGACTGTCTGATCTGAATGACAATCATGCTCTGTGAATGAACAGAAAAAATTTCATGTACCAACGCGTATATATTTTCAGGTAGGAGAATGTGATATTTACCTTACATCGTTTATAAAAGTAACACATACATAAACTGTGAAACAAAAGAATTATAGCTATACCAGAGTAATATAAAAAATTCATACAAAGAATACAAAAAAAGTATTTTAAACATAGATTATAAAAGACGCATGAAACGTTGATCATTAAGCAACCATACATACATAAAAAAAATGTTAACTTACATTTACATTGTCATTTAGGTGATGCTTTTCTCCAAAGCGACTTACAAATGAGGACAAGGAAGCAACTTCAAAACTTCAAAACAACTACAAAAAGAGGCAACAATGAATAAGTGCTATAGACAGGTCTCAGGTATTTCAACACAGTATAAGGTTTTTATTTTTTTATTTTTTTTAGTTAAAGAAGTAGAAGTAGCGGTGTGTTAGTTAATTAGTCAAGGAAGTGAAGACGAAACTAATGACTCAGCCATTCTGATGGAGATATGGAGTTCATTCCACCAACCGGGCAGAGTGAAAGTAAGAGTCTGGGAAAGTGATTTCTTCCCTTGTTGGGGTGGAACCACAAGGCAATGTTCGTTAGCTGAATGCAAATTTCTGGTGGGCACATAAGTGCAAAGAAGTGAGAGCAGGTAGGGAGGTGCGGATCCAGTAGTCACCTTGAAAGCAAACATCAGAGCCTTGAATATGATGCGAGCAGCTACTGGCAGCCAGTGCAACTGGATGAACAGTGCCGTGACGTGTGCTCTTTTTATAACTTGAAAAGGTTATAAAAGTTTACAAATTATCTCGACAAAAATCGGGCGTTTATAGAGCAGAGGAGTTTAACTATGAGTCATGTCTCTCTCAAATGTTTATTCAAAATGTCATGCTGTCCTCGAAAACAATTTTTAATCATCAAACTTTGATGATGTAAAGTACCTCTCGTCTCGGCTTGTTGATGATACAACAGCTCGTGAACACGTTCCCCCAAATTCCTAATTTCACCAATCAGGGCATCCATTCTGTTTCTGATTTCGCGAAACAGTTCAGAGCATTCGCGTGTAGAATGCTCACTTCTCGATGAATAGCCGCTTTCCCCCAACGAATGTGTTAAAGTCAGCGGTGTCTCCCGATCTCTCAGGGTTAGATCCTCGCTGCGCTCATCATCCCAGGAGGACTGATCCCAAGCATTTAGCTAAGAGGCTGTCCAGTTTGCCATATCGTCATCGGCTTTAAAATGTGCTTTCATATAAAAAAACGTGGTTACTTAAAAGCTAATCGCATGCATACAGTTTTTTAATAATATTTAATAGATTGAACGGATAACTCACCATCATCTACTTCATCAACAGGATTGTTCAGTTCGCGATGATGCGTATCAATAGCCGGGTCCTGATCAGAAAGGCATTTACCATTCTCGCCGACAAGTACATTGCTACCCACCGATGTCGCTATTTAAAGGCACAGGTTTTGGATAACAATAATAATGAAGCATCGATGTAATGATCAGAAAATACATGCACTGAAACTCACACTCATGTTTGAAGCAGTTTGAGCAACATTCTGCGCCACATCATTTGAACATATCCGATGTAAACAAAAAGGGCTACATAGAAACATACGGCATCTTACGTCATCAGCACACATTAAACGATTCAAAACATGTACATCATTAAAGCTTTTAAAAAAAAGCTTTTATAATGATACGTGTACATAACAATTCAACATAACCGGTACAAAGTAAAGGATACCTTAAAAGGTTATGCAAATACAATATCCTAGGATTACAATATACACTTACTGTTAATCGTATCAATACACACGTATTATAAGTTGCACTGTACTTGTATGAATGCTATAAGACGTATGACTTACCATTATAGCATGCCATCGTCATGAATTACACAAGATGAGGTTGAGCGATTTTCTCTGGTAAGACGCCAAACAATGATTAACCAGGATGCTCGAGCGAAGGTCTGGATTGATGCCAACCTCTATTTATCCAACGCGTCTGGGGGGTGCCGAGCGTCTAAAGAATTTTAGGGGTATGCCTCTCACCGTGCGATTTAGACACTCTCACACACTTAGCGGAAGCTAAAGCGTCACCCTATGACAGCTGTTACGAGGCCCACAAGGATGTGAACACGCTTTAGACACGTTCACACGCTTAGTGGAGGCTAAAGCTTCCCCGGATATCTCTTTTACAAGTCCCACGAAGGTGTAAACACGCTTTAGACACCACACTTAACGGATGCTAAAGTTTCACCAAAGTTTCGCTGTCCGTCAAGAAAGAGACACCTGTTACAAACTCTATTCACTCTATTTATCCGCACACATCATTTTTCAAATCAAACATGTTTATCCCAATTAAAAAATATGAAAAATATGCTGTTACGAGGCCCACAAGGATGTGAACACGATTTACACACAGCGGATGCTAAAGTTTCACCATATGCTACTGTCCATCAAGAAAGAGCTGTTACAAACTCTATCCACTCTATTTATCTGTATATCAAAAATATTTATCCCATTAAAAAAAAAACTTTAAGGTTTAATCTAGGGCAAAGGTCACATAGAGGACATAGGTCAAAGTTCAAGGACAACCCAAAAGTCAAGGTCATGGAGGTACCTACCTCCAGCCTAAGTAGTTTCTATATTTTGTCTCCTGCTTAGTCACAGCACTGTGATGTTATAGCTGCAGTTAATAACATTATGTTTCTGTTGCCATTTCTGTTGGTAACATTTATACATTTTCTTGGTTAGACACATGGGACCCAGCCAATATAGAGAAGGTTTTTAGACATACACTTTCTATAATGGTTGACCGTCTTGGATGGTCAACCATCTCTCCATCCAAGACGGTCAAAAGCCTTGAAGTAACGATCGACGATCAACTGAACTTCTCTGACCACATCTCCAAAACCGCTCGTTCCTGCAGATTCGCCCTCTACAGTATCAGGAAGGTCAGACCCTTCCTATCGAATCACGCAGCACAACTTCTCATTCAGGCTCTGGTTCTCTCCAGACTGGACTACTGCAATGCTCTCCTTGCAGGGCTCCCGGCTTGTTCTATCAAGCCCCTGCAGTTGATTCAGAATGCAGCAGCTAGAGTGGTCTTTAACGAGCCTAAAACAGTACACGTCACGCCGCTGTTCATCCAGTTGCACTAGCTGCCAATAGCTACTCGCATCAGATTCAAGGCTCTGATGTTTGCCTTCAAGGTGATTACTGGATCCGCACCTCCCTACCTGCTCTCACTTCTTCACACTTATGTGCCCACCAGAAATTTGCGTTCAGCTAACGAACGTCGCTTTGTGGTTCCATCCCAACAAGGGAAAAAATCACTTTCCCGGACTATCTCTTTCACTCTGCCCAGTTGGTGGAATGAACTCCATATCTCCATCAGAATGGCTGAGTCATTAGCCATTTTCAAGAAACAACTAAAAATCTTTTTCGTCTTCACTTCTTTGACTAATTTATTAACACACCCCCACTTCTACTTCTTAAAAAAAAACCTTTTTATACTGTGTTGAAATACCTGAGACCTGTCTATATCTATGCACTTATTTACTGTTGCCTCTTATTGTAATTGAAGTTGCTTTCTTGTCCTCATTTGTAAGTCGCTTTGGATAAAAGCATCAGCTAAATGACAATGTAAATGTATAAGATACTTAACAGTGGTTTTAAAGCAATGCCTGTGCATGCCCCAATCTCACAGCAGGTAACACATTTTTACAAATAATGATGCTGACCTGTATGCTTATATTATAACCTATATTTAAACTCCTTATTAAGCAGAATTCGTCTTTTCCTCTTGTCTTTCGAATTTTTATGTTTACATGGTTCAGCTTAGCCAGCCTTTTTCTAGAATTAGAAAATTGGTTCCCTTTAGAGGCTACTCAATGCTGCATGAAGCTTGATGCTATGGGGTACATGCTTTAGGCGCACCCAAGTCTGACCATGTGTAAAATCACGTATGGCTGCTTGTGCTTTCCCGCAGAGACCTAGAGGGAACTGGGCAGCACACGTGAAGAACACCTTAAGTAGCTGTTAGGACTCATGGCAGCAGTGGCCAACATAATTCTGCTTCAGTTCTGGCTAAAGAAAACAGATGCTTCTCTCACGGACTGGGGTGCAGTTCACAATGTTGAACAGGATGACAGGATGACTGAAGCGCTTCGTCCCGCACTTCTATGGCCAGCACATTTTACAAGCTAGAAGCAGAAACAGGAAGAGAATTAAGGTGCGTACTCAACTCATGAGAGTTGGTGGCTCCAGGAACTTGGATTCTGCGACAATAGACAGCGGAGGGCTCTTTCAAGATCCTGCCAGCAAAATTCCTTCCAGAACCAGAAAAAAGCTGAAGGCAGTTTCCCAAGCTTCCCAAGCTGAAGGCACTTTGGGCAGAGGGATAAAATGAGCTGCCATAGAAAGGCAGTCCACCTCAGTCAGGATGACAGTGTTACCAACGGACTATAAGAGCCCAGTGATGAAGTCAAGGGCAATGTGAGACCAGGGACAGGAGGGAATGGGGAGGGGGCGGGACATTGGAAGTCTTGTTCTGGGCACAGACGGAACAAGCCAACATGAACTGCCTAGTGTCAGACCTCATGGACGGCCACCAGAATTGCTGGCGGGTGGCTGCCAGTGACCTCCGAATACCTGGATGGCAAGCCAACTTGGAAGAATGACTGAAAGACTTCAGGCCGCAGCGCAACCGGCACAAACAGCCGACCCTCTGGACACCTTTCCAGAATCTCAGCCTCCCGGACAGCCCGCCTCACTCGCCGCTCATTCCCCCAAGAGAGTGACCCTACCACCACCCCTCGTTTGAGGATGGCTTCAACCAGCACCTCCTCCCCAGGGGACTTGAAAGCATGAGAGAGAGCATCAGGTTTGACATTCTTGGAAACTGGCCGGAACAAGAGGGTGACATCAAAACGGCCAAAAAAAGAGTTCCCATTGGGCCTGGCGTGAGCTTAACCTCCTGGCCGAACAGATGTATTCCAGATTCTTATGATCTGTTCAGACCAAGAAGGGCTGGGCTGCTCCCTCCAACCAATGGCGCCACTCCTCCAGAGCAAGTTCTTCTCCGCCAACAACTCTTGATTTACAATGTCATAGTTCTGTTCCACAGGACTCAGAAGTGCCTGGGGGGAGCTCTATGGCGCAATCGTAGTGCCGGTGAGGAGAAAGTGACGTAGCCCGGGACTTGCTAAAGACCAGCCAAAGATTGTGGTACTGCCCTGGAAAGATCCGCCATCTCTACCTGCAACACAGGGGAAACAGAAACAGGAGAGGCAGCACCGAGACAGGACAGACTACATGCCAGGACAGACTGTCCCAACCAATCGACATCAGGGTTGTGCTGGAGCAACCAAAGATGACCAGGATTATGGGGTTGCTGGGAGTTAAACACAGCACAATCTCCTCACAGTGATTGCCTGAGACAACAAGACCTACAGGGGTTGTAGTGTGCGTGATTGTAGCCAGGGGGCAATCAGCCAGGGACCAGGCAGGAAGGAGTTTGGCTAATGGCACAGATGGAATGCCCCACCTCGCAGCAAACTGAACGTCCATGACGTGGACGAGCACTCTGTAGAAAAAGGAGACATCATCAGTTTCGAAATGCATACTGCACACAAACGCACTCCCACATATTATTTTAAAAGGACCTTCATCCCGCCTTATTACTCTCACCCATGCTTTCCTCAGTTCTTTATGTGTCTGTAAATCGTGAAAACTGAGATAAGGGTGTTGTTGTTTAGATTTAGAGCAGCCTGGTACGCTGCGGTAACACCAGTGAAAGGATTCAGCCATTCGTTTTGAATGCGCTGCGATGGTACCGGAAGTAGGGATACACTGCTTCACTTACTGGAAGCAGGAAGTGTGATGAAGGTCTTTTAAGAAATGACCAGTAAAAAAAGGGGAGGGGGGTTGTTCCCCTTTTTCAGTTTCAGCACATGTCCCTTAAAAGGTCTGTGCAGGGCCCTGCTTGTACCCATTGTACATTTTACCTAAACATTTTGTCAATATTTGAAAAAACATCCAGCATATGTACATGTCTCCACTGAATTTTCATATCATAGCAAAGGTTGTGCTCATCCAGCAATGGGAATGCATCTTGCAAAAGCCTTTTGTTATCCTCTCAGCAAAAGATAAAGACACAGTCCTCTGGGTTCTTCTTAGCATGATCGGCTACCACTCTGTATATCATGGCAGGCAACATCCCATCCCATTTGCATATGTAAAGAGGTGTATGAATAGTAGCAGCTCATGACTTTAAATCTGTTATTAACTGCTTGTCTGCTAGAGGAATACGTTTTACATTTTAATGACTGAACACATTTAGAAAGTCACCCAACAGCAATGTGAAAGACTTGTGGACAGCATGCCAAGATGCATGAAAGCTGTGACTAAAAACCAGGGTTATTCCAACAGTATTGATTTATATACAGTGCTCAGCATAAATGAGTACACCCCACAACATTTGTCAGAAAACCTTTAGTTTCCTTTCAGAATCAACATTTTCTATGAGATACTATACTACAAAATACTCCCACAAATGTGGGCCATTGATTGCAAACAAGATTTGTTTATTTGCACACACAAAAAAGTGATTTTCCTAACAAATTCATTCAAGCCCATGTTGCAAAAATGAGTACACCCCAATTATAGTCTTACGAGAAAAGC
>JAZGTI010007649.1:0-21344 GCA_036877585.1 Botia kubotai
ATATACCACCTGGTTAACTTACATATAGCTAAGGCCTTGTTAAGGTTGCTAAATAAGATTTTTAAACTACAATACTAAAAATTTCCTCCACAAGCATCTAATGTGTAAGACTTTTGTACAGTACTTTATGTACAATATTATGTGTATGACTCAAATTATGTATATATTTAGTATAGACGTGGTGGTAGCTTAAGTAATTTTAGGGTCATTAATCAGTCATTTTGATCTATTTTCACTGATTATTAATGTTCAATCATCAGGGTAAATGGAAAAACAAGGAGCGAGTTTTGGTCTTTTCCTCTCGTGGCATCAACTTCAGGACGAGGCATCTAATGCAGGATTTAAAAACTATGATGCCTCACAGCAAAGCTGGTAAAACCCACTGAGTGACTGAACTAAATTAAACCTTAAATGTTAACATGAAGTTGTCAAACGTTGACATCTTACAAATCAGTTTTTTTCCCCCAGACACCAAAATGGACAGAAAAGACAAACTCTTTGTGATTAATGAGGTATTTGAAGGCCTTCCAATTGAAGTTTTGTGTTTCTCTGGAGTGTGTAATTGTTATTGATCAATATTTTTGTGAAATAAGCACTAAATAAAGCCAGTGACTTCTTGCAGTTTTTATTAGTTTATTGCTGATGCGTTTCAGGTGTGTGAAATAAAAAATTGCAACAAGTGCATCTTTTTTGAGGCAAAGAAAAAGCAGGACCTGTACATGTGGTGAGCTACTCTTTCATCAGTCTCGCTGTGGTGAAAACTTCCCCCTTTGCTCACTCTGTTTACTCTGAACCTTTTTCTGTGTACAGGATCTCAAACGTCCCTCATGGACCATCAGCAAAGTTTCTCGTTCAGAATGGTAGAATTTAATTACTATTTAAATATGAAATATTACACAGTGTTGTATGTAAACATGCATGTGATTGTGTGTTGTTTGATATAACTGTGTTCAGTTCACACTCTTGCTGAGCTGAAAATGACAGGAAACTGTTTGAAGGGCTCCAGGCCGCTGCTGTCATTCGACCCTGTGAGTCACATGACACTTTGATATCACTTCAACTCACAGCAGGGCCAGAATAAGAGTAATGATGTTTCTCTGTCATTTGATAGAAATTTGATGAGGACTCGCACTATGCGGTGCTAAAGGAGCTTTTCACTCAGGTTCGTTACAGCATTTAATTCTTATTACAGTACAGATGTCAATATCATACAGTTTCCATGATGGATTTTGATGAAGGTTAATGATGAAAAACATTACATGGACAAAAACATGCGTTTTCTGTAATGCTGTTTCAAAATAATATGCAATGTGAAAACGGCTATAAAATGTAAGTTAACTGATGTAATTGAAATAAATGCACTCTGTAAATATGAGTTGAGATTTTCCTTCAGGACAGTCTGTAGTGTTTTGTGTAGTGTCAAATACATTTTTAGTAGACCGTTAAAACGCCTTATTGTTAACAAACACATTTACAGAAATAAAAAAATGTTTCTGCAGTTGAACTGATTGTGTGGATCAAAAGTTAAGTTGAACACCTTCAGTTAAAATGAACTGACCATCAGTAAACAGATTATTTAATGATTGATCACTCATTTAATGAACTATTTTTCTTGTAGATCTTCTCAACACCTCAGTATCACCCGAAGAGTCAGCCGTTTGTAGATCATGTGTTCACATTCACTATAGCAGACAACAGAATCTGGTTCAGAAACTACCAGGTGAGACCATAAATCCTCTGATACACTGAGATAAAGGTTTTAATCATTGACTGAATTAGTCCAGTGACTTTTCAACTAATGATTCTGTGCTTTATAGATTATTGAAGAAGATGCGTCTCTTGTTGAGATTGGCCCTCGATTTGTCCTGAACCTAATCAAAATATTTCAGGGGAGCTTTGGTGGACCCACACTGTATGAAAACCCTCATTTCCAGTCGCCCAACATGGTGAGTAGCTTTTGGCTGTTCAGAGGTTATCGTGCTAGATTGTGTTTTATTGATCTTTGTAATGGTGTCCTGTGTTCTCCAGCAACGGCAAATGGTGCGACTGGCGATGGCTGCTAAACAGAAGGAAAGACAAATGGTGAAGGAGATTCGCAAGGAGAAGAGGCAAGAGGGACAGGAAGTGCTGACACAGGATGTCACAGACGACGTGTTTGTCACCCCTGCTGAGCCGAAGACACTTCACGTTGAGCGAGAGGCTCCAAAACCTCGAACGACCAAGAAGAAACTCAAACTGACAGAGCTGAAGAAGAAAACGCAGATGAAGCGCAAATGCCTGCTATAATTGACCAGATTATACATCAGATATCACATTTAATAAGATAAACTTGTGATGAATCATAAATGGAGTGTTACTCTATCAGCCTGTTTTTTCTATCAGCTGTAGAGAGAGTTTGAGGGTAAAAAAAAAATGATTGATTCTGTTACTTTCATGTTGTCACATTAATATCTTGTAGTTTTGCATATTCTGCATATTTTAAAATGCAATGTTATTAAAAATCATGTTAAAAGTTGTTGTGCTTTTCTGAGAATTTAAATGTTATTTTAATAACAATTTAAAACTTTTTGGAATATAGTTATTACTGTTACACAACTGGAATCTTTTGATAAACTTATCTAAAGCAAAACTGCAGAATGGATCAGTTCTTGAGACTTTAAAGTTATAACATACAAGCAAATACAAGTATGTGATACATATAAGTCTGGTCTGAGCTCTTGTTTGTCATTTGTTGTTGTCATCAGTTTTCTATGACTGAGTTTGGGGTAACTAATATTGAGTATATCTTTGGGGCAGTTGTGGCCTAACCGTTGGCACATTTCACTGGCTTAGAATATTGAAGGCAAATGAAGGCAGCGTTTTCTCCTGTCAGTTTCCATTAGAACACAGAGGCCATTTTAAATCGGACCGATTGCTTTAGAATTGAGGTTCAGTGTTGATTCTACTGTCTATGAGCCCTTGGGAAAATGTATTATAGTTCCTCCTTAGCTGTATAATTGTACATTTGTAATAAATGACACATGACTGTGGCCAGCTGCTCATTGCTGTGGTTGAGTCAATGTAGCTGTAATGTAGCATAGTCTGAAATGGGTCAAGTTCTGTTTATTTGTATGATTCTTTGCATAGTTAATATTGTTTCTCCTAATGTACATAACTGTTAAAACACCACAGTAGCTTATACTGCTGTAAACATTTGATCAGTTTTTTGAGGGTAGTAATGTTTCTAATTTATGTTGATAACAGAATGTGTGTGATGCAGCGAACATGTGTTTGAGACTTTCTGACAGGAGGTTATTGTGTTATTGGTGGAAGTCTCTTTGGAAACACTCAGAATAAAGGCATTGTTTTCACATCCAGTTTGGGTTCGAGCAGCACTGCAGGGACGGGCTTTGGCAGTACCGGACTGAGCTTTGGAGGGTTTGGAGGAATCCAGCTCACCCAGACACAACAGGGTGAGAAACACTGAACTGTGTGTGTGTGTGTTTGTAGGTGGTCTGTTCACCCAGCAGCCCTCTCAGTCCAGTCAGCTGATTAACATGGCCAGTGCTCTGTCCGCCCCATCTGTGCTCAACGATGAACGTGACTCCATTCTGGCTAAATGGAACCAGCGGCAGGCGTTCTGGGGAACTGGCAAAGTTTACTTTAACAGCAGTGTCCCTCCGGTGGAGTTCAGTCAGGAAAACCCCAAGGTATTGCTGATGATGTCATACTGCAGAGCATGATGGGAGTCCTGTCTGATCCAGAACCCAGGCACTATTTGTTCCCTATGTAGTGCATGACAGTGAGTGCACTGTGAGCATATACAGTGTGCATCAGCTGTCGCACAAACAACTTCATTACATACATTTTACCTCTCTGTGCATGCCTTTAGAAAATGACCATCAGTAATAACAATACTGTTACATTATTTACATTGTAAATAATGTAAAGCAAATAACACAATGCTCATATTTTATACATTACACAGCACACCAAATATTGGGTTTTAAATGAAAACATGTAAATAAACACTTTGCAATATTGAAATAAATGTTATATTTTTCATATATTTTGTTTTTACCAATACCACTCATTTTAGGTTTAAAAAAAGTCTGGCCTCATGGCTGCAGATGTCACTCTGTCTATTAACACATAACACGTATAGGGAAAAGATTTGTTAGTGGTCAATATGCTTCTAAAAACAACAAAAATCAAAGTTTTTCAAAACTCCACAGCAGCCAGATTCTCATTAACATTCTGAACAACACAAACACGACGAAGTGAGAGACACCTGATGATCGTCTGTGTTGCATGAATGTCAGAGAGCCGAGAGAGTGATTTTCTCAAACACATTTAGTCAAGCACACAGCCACTGATGGATTAGGGTTAATACTACATCTCACCTTTAACCTTTATCAATGGAAACATGAGGGCTGTAGTGAAGGGCAGACAGGGTCAGAGGTCATGCTCTGAGTTTTCATCCCTATAAATAACACCTCACTGATTCTAGATACAGGTCTGCACTTTAGGTTATAAATGAGCAAGCAGCAATATATATATATAAGTTATATAGAATGTTATACAGTGAATCGTCCCTGAACTTGGGGAAGACCCTATTTAAATAAAACATTATGCTTTTTTTTACATTTCTGTAAAAGCGATACTGCAGGAATTTACTGGGTGAACAATCTAAATGGTCATTATATAAATGACTAACTTAATGTGACAGGGTTTATAATAAAGTATTACCAACAAATAACTTCTGCTGCTTTGCAAGACTGTAATGGGCTGTGGAATGAAGGTCAGGGTTAACACTATCTGTAAATATCAACATTGTTACAGAAGCACAGATTCCTGATGTATTATTTTAGCACTAACAAAAAAAACACATTTTCCTAAAAAGAAGCGTTTCCTGAGAAAGAGCTATAAACTGCTGTTTCTTTGCAGCTCATTCACACGCAGCTGTTAGATGGGAGTCACTAACTCAAGGTCACACACAAATCCTTTGATTCAAAAGTTTCTCTGAGGTGAAACTTCTATCTTTGTATTGCATATGAGAAGAAAATGAACCCTGCAGGAATGAATGTGTGCATTCTGCAGATATTAATGTTGATGTTTGAACATCAAATGTCTCATGAAAATGAGCAACTTTCATTTGTGAGTGTAAACAGTGCAGACAGTCGTCAGCTGATCATAACTCATTCAGTTTGATTCAGATGTATTTCTGCAGCACTTCTGTAATGTTGCATTGTTGCATTGTTGCACAGCAGCTTCAAATATGAAAAAGCATTTGTTTCTTCATATTTGAAAAAGAACAGTTTTTTCTGATCTTTCTCTTATTTGTTGTCCGTGCACCTGCAAATTTGGGTTTATCATGCAACTGCACAATATAAAGCAGAGAAGAATTCACACATTTAATTTAACGAAGTCTTTATTCTCAGGTTCATTTTTCAGGTCTTCTGTTCAACACCCTCAGTTTGCTGGACATGAAAACAGTGTCAAATGTTTCAAGGCCAAGCCTGCCTAACATAGATAAATCACAGCTTTCCCAGGCTGCAGCAAACAACATCCATTCTTTCCCTTCAGAGCATCTTCAGACTCACATCACAAGACACGGCTGTCAGTTTCTCTGTAGCCTGCAGACATGTGCCTGATGTTGCGTGTGATTGCAATGCTGCTTGTGTTTTCTTTTGGGAACATGTTTATTCTGCCTCTAATACCTGATGAACCTGCTGCAGAAACCCACAGGTAGGATGTGACCCTCACGTACATTTATGATGATATCATGACTAAATTAGTAAGTTCTATTGGGTTTTGTATGATTTAACAGGCCAATGTAGTGCAATATGACCATTCCCAATTATTCCAGATTCTTAGAATTTCTAATTTATTTCTGAAGTAGATTTCACAATGTTGCATTGTTGCACAGCAGCTTTACATGTGTTCCTGTAGCTTAGTTGGTAGAGTTTTGTGCTAGCAATGCAAAGGTTGTGGGTTCGAATCCCAGGGAGCATATGCATTGATAAAATGTATAACTTGAATTAACTGTAAGTCACTTTGGATTAAAGTGTCTGCCAAATGCGTAGATCTTCATGGAAACACAGAAAACAGTAACATTATGAAGTATATAGAATACATTTACTTGGTTGTTTTATTTTTGTGATTATTTTAATTTTTCATAGCATGCATATTAGTAATACTAATAAAAGAATCTTTAGTTTTGAACAGCAGCTAAAGATCAGATCTCATTTTTATCCCAGTCGCACAGCATATGACATGAACACATACTGTTCTTTCATTTGAGACCCCCCACCCCCACATACACCTCATGACCTGCTCATGTTTCATAGACCAAACAAACTGCTGAATATTTTCAAAAACCTGGATGTTATTTTGTCCCTGAAAATATTAACAAACACATTATTGTGTAACATTTTGAATACAAATTGACTGCAAAGACATTTTAGTTTAGATATGAAATTGGCAATACCTGACCCTTATGAAATTAGGGCACCATCTCTGTGTAAATAAACACAGAGTCTTCTCTTACACAGATGATCTCTGATACACACACACGCACACACACACACACACACACACACACACGATCTGCCAGGCAGATGCTGTATGAAAATATCTGGGGGCAATTTGACAACTATGTTAACACATTTATAAACTATAAAATAATATAAAACTATTAAATATAATACAGAATGTTATGCACACAACATCACTTTTCATTTACCCTAAAGTAAAAGAACATGCCATTGATCGTTACATGATTTGTTTTTTGGCAGATGCAGAGCAGATCTGGAAATTATGAAAATCCTTCTGGAATCTCTAAACCTTCAGCAGGAGCCCCGCGTGTCTGTGTCTGAAATAAATCATTTGCGTGATCAGTGGAAGGCCACTTTAAAAACCACCATCCAATCCACAGCAGGTAATCTAAACCAGGTTTAGAGTAAAGTCTAATTCAGCCTAATCCTGGGTGTTGCCCTGATCCATATTTGTAAACTTGCTCTCGTTGACAGTTAATTCAACATTCCCTGAGGATTCTGGAAACACAACAGAGCCAAAATGTTGTAAACATTCCTCACAGATTTTCATCAAAGGTGAATGTTAACAAAAAATCCTGATATGACAATTTTAAAGTCAACTTACAAACCTAAAGACTGAATTGATGCCAGAGGACTTGGGAATGGACATATTGTACAGATTTAATTTTTTTTTACTATTTATTACTTTTGTTTAAATATGTTTTTTGTTTTATTCACAAAACTAAGCAAGTGTTATGAAACTTGACAAAAACACATTTGGTATTTTCACCCCAAAATCAAATGGATTTTTATTTTTTGCATAATAAAGCAGGTTTTTCATTGCAATGTATTACAATGACTTATATATGTCTTTTAAATAAAACATTTAAACATCTCCGTTTATTAGAGCCTTCATTTTAATTATTCAAAAAAAATTTTTTTCTTTTGATTTGGCTGTTTGTAAAGCGATTTGGTGAGATTCACCCAATCATACACTTCTGATCTGTTCTGTGGTGTAAATATGTCAGATCTGGGCTGGGACCGTTGGATTGTTCATCCAGAGACTTTTCTCTTCACCCAGTGCAAATTCTGCAGCGTGAACCTCTGTTCTGAGAAGATGAAGTCCTCTGCACAGGTAACACGTGCCTCCCATTTTAACAGGGTATGAAACGCTTCTCTCTCTCTCTCCCTCTCACACACACACACACACACACACACACACTAGACTTCTATTGTTGAGCATGGTTTCTCTCACGGTTTTTTTCTCCATCTATCCATCATTGGCGTTTTGGTTCCTGGTCACTGTCAGGTTTCGCTGAATTTTGGCTACAAAGTTGTCGCCAATATATGGTTACACACACACAGCCTTCCTGCTCTCTCTACCTCAGTGTGTTCTACTAATTAAAACAGTCCTTGTAAACATTCTCAGTGGCCTTCTAGTAAATATTTAGTGTGTGGGTGAAGTAAAATCACATGCACGGCTGAATCTAGTTGATTTGAGAATGTATTTTTATGTTCTTTTCTCAGTGTTGTAAGCCGATCACTCACGATATCCACCCGTTTGTCTATGTGGATGAATGGAGCAGTTTGGTTGTGTCTTCTGTAAGTCTGACCCGTGAATGTGGCTGTGACCCTGGAGATGTCACAAAGGACCCTGAGGTCATGACCCTTTCCTAAAAACCTCCACCCACTGACCTATATGTGAACATTACTATTCAGCTACTAAAACACAGAAAAAAATCTTCTAGGATTTTTACATTTATTGCTTGGCATCATTTTTTACCTGAAAAACAGATGTTGCATTAAAATGTCTTGACATTTGACATTTGTTGCTGTTTTTGGAGGTCAATATAAAAATCTTGGGTTTTGTGAGTTTATAAATGTAGTGGGAAAAATACAATTTTACCATTCTCAAAAAAAATCTAAATTCTTAATCTAAATCAGTTTTATTTATTTTTTTACAGAAGCACACAATGGACCTTTTGTTACAATTTAAAGCAGAATGTTTCCAATGCAGAGCTTGTTTTTAACTCCAGAGTTTTATAGTTGAAGTCTGACCTGATTTCACAGTCGCGAGCAACTGTGTTCTGATGTCAGAACTATTTCTAGCATGATTGTGTTTTTTTAAAGGCTAAATTAAGTATGATAGAGTTATATTAGATCTTTTTAATGAAAGTCTTAATAATTAATGATACAATTTTGATTGGATGGTGTCAGATAGGATAGCAGTTAATGTGTGATGGGTTCATGATAGGTCACAAAATTTCTTAAAAGGTTTCATATTTCACAAATTATTTTGTTAGAAAATATCAAAAATTCCATTGTGTAAATTTGAATGGCAAACTAACACTTTCAAATGCTTGATGTTTTAGCCAGTATGTAACAAGATAATTGTATACGAAATTTAATAGAATTAAACAATGCATATATTAAGTAAAAATGAGATCTCCTTATTTCATCTTATAAACATTTCATTAATCACTGATGTGTGTCATTTTTGATGTGTGTCACTTTTTGAGTGAAAAAACAGGCTAAAGAGTTTTATTAAAATGAACTCATATGAACACAGTTTAGCTCAGTTTGATTGGCCAGTGACTGCAGGTTTTGTGCGATGCACTCCAAATAAGTGCAGATCAGTTTAGGTGCGTGTTGGCACACTGTGTGTGAGAGAGAGAGAAAGAGGCAGAGAAGGTGAGTGTGTGTGTGTGTGTGTGTGTGTGTGAGAGTCACAGGCTGTTGCGCACTCAGTAAAAGATTTCTGGCCCACAGCAGCTCTCTCTCTGAATGCATCTGTTATTGGCTTTGTCTGGTTCTCCACACATGGACTTGAGAGATCTGTGGAGCATCTGACCCTGAACCTCGAAAATAAAAGAACTACATCATCAGAAGACGTTGTTCATGATGGCATGTGTGGGTTCCTTCTGCAGAACGTTGTGTTCTGTCATATTCGTACTGATAGTTCAGGGAAACAGTCTGGAGTGTTTGGACAAGGATGAGATTGTTACTGAAATGTCCAAGGATGTTGAGTCGCCATCAGCATGTGTGTTAACCTGCACAGTGCTCACTTACAGACAGATCCTGAACAGACAACAGAAACTCAGTGTCCGGTTTAAAGACTCCGACTCTGGTAAGTTCTCTTCCATTTCATTGCTATTGTTTGATGCACATTGAAAAGATTCTTCTTGCATTGATGTTATGTTTTGCATCAACTGTTTATATAAAAAACAGAAAAGAAAAAGCGTACATAAAAATCTCTCAAAACTTATCAAAACACAATACCCAAAAACGTATAATATAAACACTGAACAGCCCTTTTTCTTAGGTTTAATTTCAGAGCTGGCTTAGAATTATTTTCTGAACAGTAATTGTTGGAGCGTCGTCAATAATCAAGTTTTATTATATTTTTTATATTATTTGCGTCAATTTCTGCTTTTGTTTAAATGAGTAAAACTCATTTACTTAACTTACTACTGTGAATAAGACAGACGTGCCTTTTACAATCTACATTTAACAGTCTCATGCAACACTTGAGCCTGTGGCTCTAATGCAGCTTATCAGCCGTTCGTCTTTCTGGTTCACTCTGTGCAGGCGATTTGGGAGAGTTTTGCTGGTTTATCCACATGAGATGCAGTTTGTGGGATGAAGTTTTTGTTTTACTGCCAGTTACTGAATCGGTTCTGAATGGAGAAACGGTTCAGGTTCACACCAACTCCCTGATCCACACAGAGCCCGTCTCGCCGCACAGCTCCGCGTCCGTCCTGCCCGAAGACTGCGGCCTCCGGTTCGATGTCACTCAGCACGTGAGAGATCAGCAGCATCAGACTCTCTGCGTCTCGGTCACGGGCTTCACGCCAAACCGATTACGGTGTCCACCGTATCTGGTGATTATTAGAAATAAACACAATAAATCAATAGAACATTATGACAAATAAACTGTTATTGGAGACCAGTGGTGTGACATTTATTATTTGTGGTTAGCTTTAAAAGCCTTCCTGTTGTAATATGCCTTTGTTTCATAAAATGGTTTGAAGCTAGTTGTGAATTGTTGTGTATCGCTGTGTGTTGCAGCTTTTCTCACATGAATACTAAAAATAAATAAATATCCCCTAAAAATGTCCCCACAAGGTCAAAATTTACTGCTATTACTGTACTTAAGGGGACATTAGGTGCCCATAACATAGTAAACACTGGGACCACACACACACACATGTTGAGTTTTCATGTTATATGCACACGCACACACACACACACACCCACACACACACACAGCTGTCCAGTCAGATACAGCAAATGCAAACAGAACCGATCCAATCATCATCACATTAATTCATTCATCTATTTGTATCTGTATGTATTAAAGATGTTTTTTTATTTTTAGAAAGATATCACTGGTGATGTGATTGTCGTGATGCCCATTTGTAAATTTATATAGATTCAAAATCTGGTGTCAAATGTTATTACAGTTTGCCATTACAGACAGAAAGTAAATGCTATTTGTAAAATCTAACAGGAGTGAAAGTTTATGCAGAGAACAGGCAACCATGCAGACATGCAGCAAATAAGGTTTGGTTGGTCTGTGTCATGTGCCATCCTATCCCTTCTCCCCTTTCTACCGATGGATGGTCAGGATCTGATAACCAGTGACTCTCTGGGATTAAAGGCTTCACCAGTCAGACCTGAATAACAGTGTCAGTCCAAATGTTCCTTCAATAAAGCTGCAGTAACAGTCTGTTGATGTGAAGCATGTTTAACTAACCCTAACTCAGCTCACAGTAAGTTTGTGCTTTTAACTAACTCTAACCCAACTCATGGTGAGTGTTATTAACTAACCCAAAAAATTGTGATTTTGGAAATCACAGTGAGTGCATTGCAGCATAGCTGCATATAAAGACATTAGTGCAAGACAAATTACTTTACATGCTTTTATTTCCAAAGCAACTCTTACATAAGGGAAAGCTTGTGTAAAGCTAGAACTGAGATGTGGGTAAGACGATGAATGAGTTTAGCAGAAGAGTAGTTGTGTTCATTGTTTAAGTGGAAAGTGTTCATGGTCGGCTGGTGTTGAGATGTTTACTGATGTTGTTGAAGGTCTCTGCTGATTTGGTGGAACTTGGAAGATCAAGATACAGTGAGAGTAAAAGTTTGTGAAAGTAAACCTGTGGAGGTGTGTGGAGGTTCTACACCTGTAAAAACCCATTCACTCATTCAGCCCTTATAACAAAAACATTGAAGTTTTCAGTTGAAACTACTCATAGCGCCATCACACAACTTCTGCCTAAAGACACCATTCACAATGATCCAGAAGGTCTTGGAGATGGTGGACATGTGAAGGAGGACGCAGTTCCTGAAGCCCATAGACAGGACAATATGATGTTGTACAACAGACTGCAAAGCTTTGATGACAGGTGACTGCTGATGAAACTGGGCTGACTGTTTTCTGGAGTCTGATCGTTTTGTTGATAGTGTAGGGATGATGTTTGAGCGATTATAGAGGTGACAAGAGGTTGATTGTGATCATGTGTGTTAGTCTGTCTCACCAATGCTGTCACTTCAGTCCTGTGTGTGTGTGCATGTCTCTGTGTAAGTGTGTGTGTCTGCATGTGTTTGTGTCTGTGTGTGGGTGTGTCTTGTTGTCTCTGTGTGTCTGTGTCTGTCGGTGTGTGTGTCGGTTTGTGTGTGGGTTTACTTAACCATATATTGGGGACAAATGTATACCCAAAAGTCAGTAAAACCTCCTTTTGGGATGTCCTCATTTGTAAAACCGCTATAGAAATATAGTACATAAAGTATTATTAAAATTGTAAAAATGCAGAAGGTTTTCTGTTAGGGTTAGAGTGTGGGTTAGGTTATATTACAACTAGCTGTGTAAAAACAATAGAATTAGACAGACAAGTAAATGTGTGTGTGTGTGTCTGTCTGTGTGTGTGTCCATGTGTCGGTCCGTGCATGTCAGTGTGTGTATATCTCAAATTCAAATTTATTCATATAGCGCTGTTTTACAATGTTACATTGTTTCAAAGCAGCGTGTAAGAAACATGTACAACACGTTGAATACAAAATACATTTTATTGCAATTGTTCATTATAAGATGTACATTAGTAAATGTATCATAAGCATGTGAGGGCTTATACATATCTAAGTGGTTTATGAGAAGGTATCCAGACATCCTACTGAAAGAATATGTACTTCTGAGACTATGCAACATTTTGTCAATTAACACGATAGATGACAAGTTAAGATCGTTAATATGATAGATTGATCATATTAAACAAGATATGCTGTTCTAGCTTACATGAAAATGGTACTTAGAAAGATAAAATTCTTTCTGCTCTCTGAATGTCTTTGTGTGTTATATATATATATATATATTTCTTTTGATTCTTTATTGATTCTTTCTCTAATTTTCAAGGTTATTGTGAACATGTGACACTTTCACAAACTGTGCTGTTGAATGAGTTATCATTGAAAATAGAGTCCTACACACATACACGCACACAATCCCGCTCAAAACAAACACTCTCACCATCTCTATCAGAACCACCAGAAGCTGCAAGACAATGAAGAAGAGCATGAAATGTCTATATTTACATATATATAGATATATATAACGTATAAATAACACTTCTGTTCATCTTGTCACTTGCATCTGAATACGATTTCCACTCTCATCTTTTGTAAGTCGCTTTGGATAAAAGCGTCTGCTAAATGAATACATGTAAATGACACACACTCAAAGGACTCTTATTGTGAGGTTTTTTGTGTTTTCAGTCTGTGAACTCCAGCAGCACTATTGTCATCCCTTGTCCATCCAGCATGTGGCGTGTTATGTCAAAATCACAGCACTGTTTCTAAAGGGTCAGAGAGAAGTGGGAGCAGGTGTATGACCTCGCTCTGACAGGCAGCAGTAAACACATCTGAATACTTTTAATATGGAAAAGCACTAAAGAAACCAGTGACACAATATGATGTTTTGTAAATTCAGAAATGTAAATCAGAAATAAGTGCATATTTCAAAATTAACTTAATTAACCTGTAAAAAACTAAACAAAGGTCATTAAAGCAAAAGGGCAAATTTATTTCAAATAAATTTCTGTACTGTACAAAGTATTCGCACATTAAAGCAGTTATGCACATTTTAATTTACAACATGATGAGAATCTTGAGAAGATGTGATTATAAGATAATGTACAGAAGTGGTCGGCTCTCACAGGCATCATGAATCAGATTCTCCGCTGAAGTTTGGGTTGGTGAATGCAGGCTGTTAAAACAAGTCAGTTTAGAAACAGAAAACTGCATCTGTAAGTTTTCTTTTTAAAGTTTTCTTTGACATTACATGCACATTCAAGTTTTCACAGCTGATCAGTTACTAATAGCATTAAGTAACAGTAGTTTCTCTTAGTAGAGTTAGTATTAAACATGCCCTACTAACCCATACTAACCCAACATACCCTACTAACCCTAACCCATATTAAACATACCACATTAATGTTCTTGGTTTCTCGTTTGAAGATGCTGATGTCTCCAGGTTTTACTCCCTTTACACTTAAGACATAGTACATGATTGCTACAATCAGTGCTGCACACACAATCGCCCCAATGACAGCGCCGGCGATCAAACCACTGTCCGCTGAGACACAAACAACTGTTAGTACAGACACGTGCCATCTTGCTTTAGATGTTACTGATTGTATGATGTTCTTACTGTGTGGTGGGTCAGTTGGGACTACTATGTTTCCATTTCCATCTGTCAGATAATCTGGACACAAGATAGGATAAACATTTATTCTTCCTGCAGTTATAGCTGATATTTGTAATTAATCTACGTCTACGTACATTGACGGTGTCGGCACACAAAGCCTCTCTTCTGCACACAGTTGTTGTCATTCCACTTGCCATCATGGTACATCTCCACACAGTTCTCCTTCCCCACATCACCATCATGAATGGCCTCATTGGGTTCTCCAGACGCCCAGTTTGTAAATCCCAGTGATGTCATATCCGTCCAGCCCCATCCAACTACATTTGTAATCAAAACCAAACAACATTATTGATTTACATCTGATGATGTATTGAATATTTAACTCAATAAAAGCAATACAAATAATAAAGGATGGAAACACAACAACTATTTACAGAGCAAAACTAAATGAACAATGCAACTTTTGCTTGTAATTTTGTTTGAGGTTGCGTACATGAACGATCTTTGGTCAGACCAATCCAGACGTTGTGGTACTTGGTGAAATTAATATTCCTGATGAATTCCACCTCAGCTCGACTGTGGATGGACGCTAAATCTGCTCCATTTACCTCCTGGCAGTAATGTCGAGCCTCCGGCCATGAGAAGCCTACTTTCCCATTATAAACATAATAGCAGTGACGTCCATATCGCCACCAGCCTGGCAAACACTTCCCATCACCTGGAGCAGGTGTTGCTGGAGGTTTTTCTAAAGAGAGTTTTGAGAACTGTTATACGTTTGTGTTGTCAATTTACTGAAAGTTTGTTTTACAAATTTTACCTGAAGTGATTTTGCAGATGTAGGGCTTGGCAGCATCACATGCTGTGTCGTTCCATGTGCCTTGAATGAAGTGTGACGGTGCGTGCATGCTGACACAACCTTCTCCTTTGTGATTTGTTGGTTCACCTGGACCCCAGTGAGTGAAGAACACGGGCCAACCATCCGACCATTTGTAAGAATCACTGTCAGGCTAGAGAATGGCAACAACAACAATCTTAATTTTGTCTGCTCAACATATTCATGCTGTGCCCATCGAATAGAGAGGAGAGTTAAAAACTCTACCAGGCGTCTGAGTCCAATCCAGGCATCTGTCTTGCCCTGCTGCACAGCTGCAGACATAAAAGCCTGATCATAACTCATGTCCACGCTGGCCAGATTTCCACCCTCCTGCACACAGACCTGTTGAGCTTCATCCCATGTTTTGGGCTCTGAAATAAGTTTATAGCAATTGCTGTACCAGGAGATGTATCCTGATGGACATGGGCTGCGTGTGGGAGGTGGGGCAGGAATGCTGCTTGCTGTAACAAAAATGGAAGGAGACAAATCAACACTTGCATTTAAATGTTACATGAAATGTAGATGAAACAGCACAGACTGATCAATCAGGTTGTGATTGATCAGTCCCAACATCATGTAATAAGTAGCAGGAATTTGTTACACAAGCAACATACAATTATGTCATCAGTAATGACACAAGATTTGGTTAAGCTGTGACACAGGTGTAAATTCAAACTATATCTGTGTTTGTCTTAAGAGTTGTACACATGTGTAGGAAAGCAAATAAAAGGTTGCTTTGAATATGCAAGAAAGAATTTTAATAGGCTTGTAAAGTTCTGGGAGAAGGTTTCATGGAGTAAAAGGATAAAACTGCACTATGTATGTCTTCTGAAAGGCAGTATGTCTTCTAAAAGGCAAAAACTGTGACCAAAAAATGAATGTCTCCACGGCCATGCATTGAGGATACTCCTATTATGGGATGTTTTGCTGCATAAAGAATCAGTCTTGCACCATGGATTGTTTGTAATATCAGGACAGTTTGGCCAAGACTGTGATGCCTTCGTTTAAATTCAGTCAATAATAATTATGGCATCCGTCCATCTGAGTATCAATGCAGTAGATTTAAATTAGAGGCATGTACATTTCTTTCTAGAGCAAACCCATCCTCGCTCCTGGGTACATCTCTCATCATTCCAGAGGCCTGTGATGAGGTGATTGTGGGATATTTCTGTACAGTGTTCCTGAGAAAAAAGGTCAGAGGTCAGTATTGTTTCAGTCTCTCCCAATCAACTTATGCATCTATCCACAATATAAACAAAGTGCTCAATATTTCTTCTACATTATAAACACCTATTTACATATGCATTTTCATTTGTATTTAGGGTTATATTGTAACTATTTATTTAGATGTTATATATTTACATAATTCCTGTTTTGCACTCCATAATATGTCTAGACAAAAAGACATCAGAAGACTAATTTCTTACCTGAGCATCAATGTTGTTTGGCTCCTTCTCAGCCCAGTTTGTGTACAAGACCGGACTTACTCCATCACTCCATGCAAACTTCCCTTCATGTAGTCTATCAGATAAACCGATCCAAACAGGATCAAGCAGATGTCTGAGGTAACTTGCCACATAATCTGGTGAGAGAAAGAGGGTCAACATTTCACACACTGGAACAAAATGAATTATAAAATGCATCTTCTACTACTGAATTAATAGCAAGACATAATATATTCCAAAGGTGTGGTGACATCTGAGATAATGTATTCATAGGTCATTACGTCTTACTGAGAGATTATGAGTACCATTTTCATTCTGATCATCAATGACAGCAAGATCTCCACCCTGCTGTCTACACCAGTCACGCGCAGATGTCCAGTTTGCCTTGACCTCTGTCTGTTGCTGGTGGTTTCCTTTAAATATGTAGCACTTGTTGCGGAATTTCATCCATCCTGTAAATCCGGTTATAAATTAAACCACTTCTTCGGCAAACTAACTTTACCTTAGTCAGATTTGCTTTGAACTTGGACACTGCATCATCATTAGTGCCAATCAATAACTGTCAAAAGCTTTGTTTGTTTGTTTTAAAGCTTAGAGATACGTGTATGTTGAGCAATATCACCTGTACCTTCAGGGCAGTTTCCTTCCCAGGAAGCTGTTGGGGGAGGTGGCGTATGGTCATTTCCTGGATATTTCTTACACACATAGCCGCCATTAGCCCGACCACAGTTTGCATCATTCCATGAACCTAATTAAGAACAAAACATTTTCAATTCTGAACCCTAAAAACAGCATAATATTGGTTTGCCTGTTTCTAATTGGAAGCATGTTATAAAAAACCCAGGTAAGACATCAGATGAGCACCTGGATATCTGTTCATCTCCACACATTGTTCTTCTCCATTGGCATCATTGGGTTCTCCAGGGCCCCAGTTCACATACGTCACGGGAGACAAATCCACCCACCTATGACGAGATACAAGAACACGGGTGACATTAAGAGCAACTTTAGGGCACAGAATCAACATCTGTTCTAACTAGATGTTTTGAAGCGTACATATATTGTCCACCTGCCACCCCAAACATTCTCATTCCAATCCAGGCAGCAGCTGCCTGACCTGTGCCAACCTAAACACAATTCACAACATTTTAACACAGAGAAGAAGAGGTGAGAAATATGAAAAAATATAATTTACCCCACACCAGCCACTGTGTCAGAACAGATGTGTGTTGAATCATCACATACCAGACTGACAATGTAAGACTGCTCAGCTTCATCGCTGATAGAGACCAGCTGAGCCTTTTCCTCATAACATCTCACAATGGCCTTGTGAAAATCTACAATATCTGTGTCATTATAGTAATAACAAATTCCATTCTTCTTCCTCCAACCAGGGTTGGATCCACATTCGGGAGCTGACAGAGAAATTAAATATTTATTAACAAACAGTTAAAAACACAGTTAAATAATTTTATAATTTCCTATTTCACCCATTTCCATGGTTTCATCATTTCCAGAGTGCATTACACTGAAAACACTACTTTGAAACTGTATTGTTAGAAGCACTATGTAGTTAAAGTTGACATGCGGTGAATGTTGCTACAGGTGCCCTTCCACATTGCTTTAAAGAATGAAGTGTCATTCCCTTGTCCAGTGTGAATGAACCACCACAGACCCTCAGATTTACACTTCATTTACATGTTTAAAAGACAGACATTTACAAAGATTAACATATTTCAGCACAGAATAACAGAAGTAAAATAAAATCACTGCATCACGTTTCTCCCCAATGCTTGTATATGACACTGGGGCTTTGTCATATGGATTGTTTATGTATGCATAAACTATCATTATTCATAGTTTATATGGTTACCTGGTACAGGGGATGGAGGTGCTGGTGGTATTATTGGTTTCTTTCCTTTTGCAATCATGCAAACCCAGTCTTGGTGGGCATCGCAATTCAGGTCGTTCCACCAGGACGTTCCATTTTCTGTGGTCACCATCTCCACACAGTTTTCTCGCCCACCATGATTATTTGGTTCATTGTGACCCCAGTTTGTGTGGCTGACTGGCGTCCCATCACTCCAGTGGTAACCTTAAAGAGGAATTGTTTGATATTGTTGAGAGTTTGTCATTTATCTAGGCTTAAAAGTTTAACCCACCGGCCGAAGTTATTAAGTGTTAACACGGGTCAGGTTGAAGTAAAAGGCAGCTTCTGTGTGAGCAAACTGACCTCCTTCCACAGGGTTGAGACTCAATCCAATCCACTTAGTTTTTCCCTTCGTGTATTTGGACAGAAAGATTTCTTCCTCAGGGTTGTGGATGCTGACCAGATCAGCACCACGAGCACGACAGTCTTCTTGAGCCCCCTGCCAGCTCTTCTTCAGCACATAGTCTACTGTGAACAACTACAACACCAACAAACACAAACATTTGCCATCTTTTGATTTGTATAGAGCTCTTCACAACAATTCAAAGCAGCTATACAGTAAGTCAAACTTCAGTGTCTTAATTGTCATCAGAATCTCTCTTTATGAGTTCAGTAAAATGTTTTAATACCTTAATATGTAACAACAAAACAAATTAAGAACATGCCTCAGAAAACTCAAATGAATTATTTTAGGATTATATTACTTAAAATTTTATATGAAAAAAGTTTTAACATTAGTCATTTGTGTATTGTCATTATTAGTCGTTTGTGTATTCTCACTCTGTAACAGTTCCTGAAATGAGGTTCTGCACTCCAGCCACTCTCACATCCTGTGGCCGGAGGTGGGGTTGGAGGTCTTGTGGGCGGAGCCACACCGTTACGAGGAGTTTCGCACACAAATGGGAATGATTCTTCACACTGTCTGTTATTCCAGAATCCTGCCAGTGGACTCGTTGTCATAGTGACACATGATCCAGCATGATTATCTAGAGAAGACACCCATAATGAAATCAGGTCGGTTGATGTCATTTATTCAAAAGTGAAAAGTTAACTTTTTTCAAACACAGATGGTGATAATAAATCTCCTAAAGCAGGTGATTCACCTGGCTGATTTCGACCCCAGTTGGTGTAAGTTAGTAAAGCATCATTGTCCCAGTAATAATCAACACCCACAATCCCTCCTCTTGCCCGCAGCCCAATCCACCAGTTTCCAGAGTACCGGACCATCAGAGCTGTAAAATGAGCCTGTTCATACCTGCAGAGGTAAACAGACAATCTGATCTCAGTGCGAAAGCTACTAGCATTCAGCTTGTTTTTGAATGTAAACCAAACATTTATTAAAAAACACAAAAGGATCAAAAAAGAATGAAAAGGTGGAAACACTCACAGGTCCAAGATATGCAGCAATGAGCTGCTTTTACCCTCACAGAATGATTGTGCCTCTTCACGGGTTCTAGCAGTTTCTTCAAACCAATAACAAGAATATTCAAAAACATCCCATCCCTGCTGAGCACACAAACTAAAAGTTATTCATGTTACAATGGGTTTACACTGTTAGTGTACAAACTTTGACAAATAAGCGTCTTGTTTGTTTTTATTTGCTTTTGGTATTGTGTATCGTAAATCATTCTAAACCCCACAGTTCTGTTGGAGAACGTGGCCGCGACACACACATTTACTAGGGGAAATTTGCAGTGCTGTCATTTATTGACAGGGTATCTGATTAATGTATGAAGTGGAGCAGTGGCAGCTGTTATAGTGAGCAGAGATAACATTTCAAGCTGTTACATGGATTTGATGCAGAAGTAAAACTGACCTGTGGACAGCCGTAAATGGTGGGCTGGACTGAAGGCAGAGGATAGTGACCTTTAGGCATTTTACAGATGTATGTGTTTAACTCTGTGCAGGTCACATCATTCCATCGGCCCGTCTACAACACAAACACATCAAACATCATGAATACTCCTGTGTTTAAATCTAAATGTCTGTCTGTTAGGCATCTGAGTGCAGTACCTGGTAGAACATTTCCACACAGTCCTCGCTGAAGCCCAGGTGGTTGTTGGGTTCTCCAGGCGCCCAGTGTGTGAAAGTAACTTCATGGTGATCAGACCATGAGAACAAACCCGAGAAGCTCAGATCATTCAGACCAATCCACACGTCACTGGTGGCTGTTAGACATGATGTGGGCACGATAGTGAAATAATTGTTTTAGTTTAACATATCTGTGTGGAGTCTTTACACACACACACACACACACACTTATTTATCTGATTAGGGACATTCCATAGACTTCTATTGTTTTTATACACAGCTAGTTATGAACAATGTAACAGAAAAACTGTTGTATTTTTACAATTAAAAAAAGAGGTTTTATTCAGATTTGTCAGCTTTTTACTACAGTACCCATGTATAGATAGCTCTCCAGCCAGCTCTGTTCTGTAATGGACATGACTGACACCAGATCAGCTCCTAAACGCCTGCAGGCGGTTCGAGCATCATGCCATGTTTTCCTTTCTGCAAATGGCTTATAGCAGAACTCTCCAAACTCAAACCAATCTGGACCAAAACACCGGAGCTCTGAGAGAAAGAGACTTTGTTAATATCAGAGGATTAATAAGTAATTCAAGTAATTAATGATGTTGTGTCTGGTAAAGAAAATTCAGTCTTACCACCATCAGCAAACTGATAAGACACAGAATAAGAGCCGTCAAACCTGAGACACACAATACAACACGATATTCCTCTCAGAGACACGTCACAACACTTCACTTAGATACATCACATGACACATTCCACTCAGAGACACGTCACAACACTTCACTTAGATACATCACATGACACATTCCACTCAGAGACACGTCACAACACTTCACTTAGATAC
>JAZGTI010007650.1:0-21344 GCA_036877585.1 Botia kubotai
AGTTGTTGTTTCCCCTCAGACGCCGTGCTGCAATGGCGATCATGCGCGTAATTCTCAAAACACCCACAAGATGGCGGCATTTATCGGTGAACCCGTTATTACAAAACCGATAACCATTTATGGTAAAATGCTCAAATATCGGGAAAAATATCGGTAAATCGATATATCGGTCGATCTCTACTCTGTACCCCTCACATCCCAGTAATCCTCTTTTTGAACTTTTGCCATCTGGTAAGCGCTACAGAGCCGCAAATACCAGGACAACCAGACATAAGAACAGTTTCTTCCCTCAGGCAATCTAGCTTATGAACAGTTAAATGTTCCCCCCATTGTGCAATAAAAATATATACAATAACCTTACATTTATTTGTATATACTTTACTTCCGGTAGCTCAGTGGTTAGAGCATGCCGTTAACTATGCCAAGGTCATGGGTTTGATCACAGGGATTGCACATCGAACTCAGAAACAATGTATAGTATAATGCAATGTAAGTTGCTTTGGATAAAAGCGTCTGCCAAATGCATAAGTGTAAATATACAATTTATTTATTTTCTTAAAACTTACATTGCAATTTTTGTCTATTTACATTTACATATGTGTATTCTTTTATTCTCATCTTTTTATTTTTATTTTCTGTGTGYWSTTKTTRTCTCTGTGCACTGGAAACCTGTGACACTAAAACAAATTCCTTTTATGCGCAAGCATACTTAAGCAATAAAGCTGTTTCTGATTCTAAAGTCCCTTCGGGCCAGTCTTATCCCGGGCCACCTGAACTGTGCAGCAGATGCACTGTCTCCCCCCACTCTTAAGGTATACATGGCAGCGATCACTGCCAGACATGAAACTTTAAATGGCAGAACAGTGGGACAGCATGACCCGTTTATTATGTTCTCTAGGAGCACCAAGAAATGTAACCCTCCTTGGTTGCACTTTTATCCTTCTTGGGACCTCTCTCTTGGAACTAGCAGAAGAGAAAGGCTGACTCCAAATAGAGGTTAGCCCATTGGATTGTGTAGGCCATTACTTTGGCCTACCAATCACAGGACCTGCCATGCCCGCTGGAGATTAGGGTGGACAGGCCTTGGTAAGGGTGCCTCATTGGTGGACATCTGTAGCGCTGTGGACTGGGCTACACCCATCACCTTCAAGTGAGCGACAGAAAGGAAACATCTCGGTTACATATGTACACTCTGTTCCCTGATGGAGGGACTGAGACATTCTGTCCATCTTGTGACAGCGCTGAACTGAACTGCTGTTAGAGTCAAGACTTACTTCTGGCTCCTTAGTACAAATCTAAGTGACTGGTGTAAGCCAGCTCCCTAATATACCCGGATATCCAGGGCAGGGACTGGCATGCAAACTCCACTTGCCAATTTGTATTTATATAAAGATCACAGGCGATTGGGGAAGAGTGAACCCCTAGTGTCACTACATCATCTTATTCACAACGTCTCGTTCCCTCCATTAGGGAACAGAGGTTACATCTGTAACCAAGACATTTGTTTAAGTGGTCCAACATATAAACTTCCTGTAGATAAACTGGTAGAGTTTAGATTTGATTTCCAAGTCACATAACTTATTAATCAAATGTTTAAGAACTTTAGATAAAAGTATTTGTTAAATTAATATATGTATATATAACTTTTGACAGACACTTTAAAACATGTTTCCCAAGCATGTTTGACCATTGGTATTTACTTATCATGAACCATGACACAGATGATATGCTGTTCAAAACACCCCTCATAAATTCTCGTCTTTCAACTTGATAAGCAAAAAGCAAAACAGACCTGTTTTTCCAGAGTCCCATGAGACAGTATGGGTTATGAAGATCACAATTCTTACCTGCAGAGGCCAAGCTGCAGAAGGTCAAAACCAGAAAGGTGAAGGGGCGTATGGGTGCCGTTAACAACATGGCTTGAACAGAACACTTTTCTGAAGCCAGATGTGGTTTAAACAGAAGCAGCAGTCTTCTTGCTCAACCCCTACACACTGTGTAAAGAGAAAGAACGATTTTAGTCAATGACCACAAAGTAGGGTATTAGGGTCTTATTGTCAAATTCTGTATTCTCTAAAGGGATGAGACAGCAGGGCTCTGGTTAAGGTGGTGGCAGTGGTTCATTTCTACCAACTAATTAAGTCTTGTGTAATGGCTAGAAATGAACAAACAATGTTTTAATGGCCTCAGGCACTGAGAATCAGTATGAACTTGGCAATATTTAGGTTACAATATAATAATATTCTAATGCTTTGTTTAGTGTATTGTTGATCAAAACTGTTATATATTGTTATCTTTTACTTATTTCTATTACTATTTTCTTTAATCTGAATTGGATGTTTGTGTTTTGCACAGTTAAATCTTTAAGCTTGTTTTAAATTTAGATTTTAGATTTAATAGAAATAATTGAATATGCATTGTCTTAGTAATAAAGAATGTTTTTCCCTCTAAATGAGACTATAGCTAGGTATCACAACGGTTAAATTCAAGAGCTGAAGCAGCCAACTAAAGTTTCCTAGAGGGTGACCTAAACCCAGTGCCATACCAGCTGAGCTTAAATTAAACATGCATTATCCACCCATAATTTAAGCTTTTTCCTAACTACCTGACAAAAATGGCAAAATAATAAACATACCATTTGCATTACTGACAGATATCAAGTCATCAAATAAAAGCTTTTCAAACAAATCTACACTGGCATTCACAACATTTGAGTCTGCTTAAAGCCTATGAAATGTCATGTCAGACTCTTCATATGGTTTAAGTCCATTTTGACAAACTGCTATTATGCTATTTCTATTTTTCAGATTCAATTTCAGATTCTTTGCTTTACAAAGAGGGTATCTAGGTTAAAATCAAAAAGTTACTTTAAAGGCAAACATCAGCAAAATCAACCATCCTAAAAAGCACTTTGCTATTGTCAGTTTATTATTATTATGAAATCATAAAAATGCTAATATTACAAAGTATTTACATCTCAGGGGCTCAACATAAGCCAAAACCCTAAAAAACTGATTTAGTCTCCTATGCGAAGCACTGTGACATGGAATTGCTGCCTATCCAGAGCATTCCAAATTGGTTGCTTATGAGATTCTATGACAGTTACAATACTACTTTACAAGGCAGTTGCCTTGTATCAGTAGACAGCAAAGCAGCTCACTAATATTTAGTACAAAGATTACATGTGCATAATTTACATGAAGAAATGGGTAACAGTGGCACAGGTCAATCATACAATTTTTTTTAAAGATTTACAAACAACCACACACTACCTGGGGGGTTTCCCCAAGTAAAAATAGTAAAAGTCACAACCTTATCAGTCTATGAAACTCCTTTGATTTCTCTTTTTCACTTTCTTATCGTTCTCTCTCCCTCTTAACGCATGCTGGGAGTAAGTGGGCAGAGTTGGCATGTGTGACTTGGAGTAAGCTCCAAGTCAGTGAACGAGTTTCCTTTTGAGAAAACTCGATACTGTGTCTGGTTTGATGCACTTGCGAGCGATCTCCCAGTGGGCGAGGCTTTGTCCCTGAAGGCTCAGATTCAGAATCGGATTATTACGGGAAAGTTAAAGAAGTTTCTCCACGATTTGCCAGTCTCGCCTTCTGAGCTTTTGGGCATGTCTGTCAGATCGTGGTCAAGAAGCTTAGAGTGGTAAAGGCATGGCCTTTCAGAAAATTCCTGTGGAGGTCTAGGGCCACAGCTAAGGCCTCTCTGTCTGGCCCATCTAAAGCTGAGAACTGTAGGTGGGGCCAGATGCAGAGCATCGCTGCATGCACTTCCCCTCCTTTAAGGAGGGAAGCGCAGAAGCAACACCAGACAGAGGAGGAAGGACGCTAAGGACAGGCAGGCTGAGGCTCGTGCGGGGCTGAGGAAGTAGCCCCTTATCACGCCCTCCCTATATTCCTGTCCGGGACAGTCATACAAGTTCTCCACCCCCACAACAGCTTAGCCTTCCTGAGGCGTGGGTTGAGCATAGAGCGTGTCCTTATGTTAGGAGATCCCTCCCGCTCCCCCAGAGTTCCATTGAGGGTCTTTAGCTGCAAGAAGCAGTGATTAATTTACCACTGGCTCTGGTCCTAGGGTAAGTGTGGTATAACACCCGGTGTAAAAGGTCCTCCACTCCACGCGGAGCGCATCGGAGAGGATAGTAGTTTCGAGGGATGGCAGCTAGTCATTACCAGTTTCCCTTGGGGCGCTGGCTCTGTGGGGTTTGAATAAAGTAGCACCCTCTCTGTGGAGGGTCCTCCACTGCCCTTTAGACCCTCAGGAAAGTAAAAGAGGATGTTAGTTCCGGGTGATTGTGGCCAATTCACTCCCTTGGTGACAGACTGGAAAAGCTGTCGCTTGCACTAAGCCACCCCTCTCAAAGGAAGTGTCAAGCTTGTTAGCTGTCATTGCCCTTAAGCAGCTGGTCCAATGGTGCATGGTGTTAGCACGATGACCAGATGCAGTAGTACAGTTCCCTCTAAAGGAAACGTCTCTTGGAGAAGGGAATGAGACACTGGGTCTTATTGTCATGTCTCATGGGCGCCTGTCTACGTCTCCTTCAGACAAAAAAGTTGATGACACACTCTACAGGTGCCCTAATGTATTCATGAGCACACCTGATGCACATCAGGCACTGCTGTGGACCAATTACACTGCCGTGATTAGACGTGAGATTCAGACACCGGTCACACTGAAGGTGTTCCCCATAGTGTCAAACCAGATGCAGTGTCTCATTCCCTTCTCAGGGAACCAAGGTTACATAATGACAGAGAGACGTTTTCTATCTTTTTTCCTTATCCTCTGCTACTGTTAGTGATTTTGTGGTTAGAGTTTGAGGTGTTTGTGAAGAGCATTGTTGGTCAGTGTATACTGATCACCATGGCAGCATCTCAGACCACGAGTCTGAACAGTTTGGTGTGATGGCATGGATGAACAGTGCAGTAGTATTGTTACTGAGTAGCACTGATAAAGTAAATGAAGAAGTGGAAGATGGGGTTGTTGTTTATGAATTATTATGCTTACACCCATGGTGCCTTTGGTGAGAAGGATTACATTGTCAAATTGTTAAAATGAAGTAATTGAAAGAGAACTGTCAAGACACAGAATGATTGTGTCTTGAACAAAGAACAATTTCCCTGGGTTGTAAATGACCACAGTTGAAACATGTTATTTAGAAGACATTCATATGATACTAAATAACAAACATGAAGAGCTAAATTTAGCTCTAAATTTTAAAATTGATCATTTGGATTGTTATCTTTGCTTTGTCCGAAAATTGCTGTGGTGAGGAGGGTCATGTGATCCGTATGTGTCCAGAGAAGAGCGCAGCTCAGGATAACACAGATGACATGCCGACTAACACAAATCAGACTGAAGTGAGTGATAAAGTATTGAGTAATAAGAAAACTGATAAATGTGAAAGAAATTATGACCTTTAAAAAAAGATAGTACCTTTAAAAAAAGATAAAGGACAGCAGTGCAGCACCATGGTATAATGAGCATACTCACACCCTAGAAAGAGCAGCCTGGAAAATAGTGCGTAACTGGAAGCAAACAAAACTAGAGGTATTCCATACAGCATAGAAGGAGAGTATTTCAAATTACAAAAATACCTTTAAAAGCTCCAGATCTGCCTACTGTTCACATTTTAGAATAGATATTTATTTGGTACAATGGTTAAAATTAACCAAAAATAAAGTGTCAACTGCTTCTGACAGTTGTCAATATCATGAACTGGTAAAAATAATTAAATCATCTAAACCGACATCTGTGCTTAATCCTATATCTACCAGGTTGGTAAAAGAGATGCTTCTGGAAATGACTGATCCTCTGCATGGTATTATTAATTCTTCACTGGTGCTAGGATATGCCCCAAAAACTGGCTATTATCAGACCTCTTATTAAAAAAACACAACTACTAGTTCCCAGGTAACTAGTAAACAGTTTATCTCAAATTTACCTTCAATTTCAACAATACTTGAAAAGTTGGCGTCCTAACAGATATGTATGAGTACCTGCAAGGATTTCCAATCAGGATAAACCATATCATAGTACATAGACTATTCTCATCAGAGTGACAAATGCTTTGCTTTTTTTCGGTGTGCTCTAGTGCTACTTGACCTTAGCACAGTTCTTACCACTACACTGATGACCACGACATTCTATTAAGTAAGCTTAAAAATTATGTTGGCATAAATAGAACAGCACTGCCATGGTTCGAATCATATTTATAGATTATAGATCACAAGTTTAGTATGGAGTGCTGCAAAGCTCAGTGCTTGGGACTCTGCTTTTCACTCTGGATATGCTACCTCTGGAACAAATTATTAAGAGGCATGGAGTTAGTTGTCATTGCTATGCTGATGGTACCCTGCTGTATTTTTCTTAGAGGTCCAACAAGACACATAAATTGACCAAACTATGTCAGGGTTCCAGCTTCCTTGTTTTTGGTATTTTACTAAAATCTCATGCCAGGATCCTGACAGCCCTGGTTTTTTTGTGCCAGAACATGATGTTTGGATTCTGACTCAGTCCTAGTCATGGTTCTTGTATCTTGGAGTCAGGATATAGACTCATGCTCTGTCTTTTGTGATCTGTATGTTGCTTGCCTTTGTCTTTGGAAACACATACAGATGTGAGCAATCAGGTACAGTGGCTGAATGAGTGAAAGGGGTAGGTTGAATAGATCTATTGCTCCTGTAACAAAAACCCTGGGACAGATGGATCCATGTGCAACTCTTTATTCAATAGAGTAATCCAAAAACAGGCAAAGGTCGAACACCGGCAAACAGAGCAATGAGGATGAGACAAAATCAGAACGGGAAAGCAGGTATAGAGAAATCTATGTGCAAAGAAGTGCAAGGAATAAATGTGCAAGGATCTTTACAGGGCTGAACCATGTGATGGAAATGACGGACTTTCTTGCGCAGAACCTTCTTAATCTTTTAGAGGGGGAGAAATCTAAGCTTGATAAACTGTTGACCTTTGATAAACTGACGCAAGCTGTTTAGTAAGTCTTCTGGCAAAGCCCCAAGTCTGGATGGTCTAAATGTGGAATTTTATAAATGATTTTGGCCAGTGATCGGAAATGATTTCGTTTTAATGAAAAGCACAGAAAGAGGCACATTGATATGTCAAAGATATGATTACTTTGAAAACATTAAGGACAGATATGACACCAAATGGAGAGAAGTTTTAACACTTAACTGCTGATCTCTCTCCTTCTTTGAGGTTTTTTTTATAAGGGGCCATTACCTAAACAGTTTGGAGATTTACAGTGGAGGTTATTGTATTGTGCGCTGCCCACAAACACTTTTGTTTCTAAGTTTAATATGAATGTTTTAACAGCTTGCAATTTATGTTGTGTACCAGACTTTGTTCTAGACTGGTTTCATTGTTTGCAAATGATAAAGAATACTAATTTTCAACAAGACCTCTATTTGTTTATGGATGTAAGTATTCAAGAGCAGTGCACTGTGGCCAATTTTGTAATTGGACAAGCCAAGTTATCTATTTGAAAGTTTTGTAGACTGGCTACTGAAGGGCAAAATATAAATGTTTCTCAGCTTTTGACTGCTCTGATTAAATCCAGAATAAGGGTGGAACATAGATTTTTCAAATGGAAAATTAGCTTAAATTTGAGTTTAAATGGTGTGTAAATGGAGCGCAATTGTAACGGTGAGGGGCTGACGGTTGTGTTTGTGAAGAACAAGACTTGAACACGGAACTAGATAATAAAGGATATTTAATAAAGAAAACAAAACTAATACAAACACCAACCGTAAATAAGGAATAAGCGATGACATATGCGAACAGCAGTGAAGACAAAAGACAAACCAGGATGAAATAAAAGTACAAAACCAGGGCAGAAGTATCCAAAACGTTAATCCAAGAGAGTAATCCTAAGAACAAGAGCGTAAATCCAAAAAACCAGGTAATCACGATGAAACTAGGAACAAGAACAATGACCGACTAGAGAACTCAGAACACCTACAACATACACAGAGTAATCAACTGGACACAGGTGCAAACAATTAAACAGAACCAGGAAGTGACATAAAAGGACAATGACATCATCAAAGTGCAACAGGAACTAAACATCAAAATAAGAGTCCCGAGCTCCTCACTTGTAGCGGGAGCTCGACAACGTTACAGCAATGCTCTAAACCCCAATGTTGTAATTAATGAAGACATTTCGTTGTAACTTAAAAATTAAACAAGTGTGTTTAATGAACATGCCACCAACTTGCAACAGGAAGTGTGTCACTTAAAACAACCTTTAAAATGGTCAACTTACATTTAGCCAAGTCACTTCAGACTTGGTCTGAATAATGAAGAGACATGGCTGATGTAAAGTTCTAAAAAGATTTGTGCTTAAAATATGTTGCCATGGTAATGTGTCAAACTTTAAAACATTCAGATGTATTTGAGGCACTTAAAATGCTTAAAATGGCATTAAATTTGGCACACACATCATGCTGTTGGGCATGGGCATGGGTGTGACCTCCAGAGAATAACCTATAGAGAATAACAAACCAGAGATTTACATTAAACATGGTAAGTATGTTTGGTGTTATGAGCTAATTACAATGATGTGGCTACTGTGAGCCACTGTTATAGTGCCAACAACTGGCAGCAGGAAGACTGTCACTTAAAAAAAACTTCAAACAGACAATATAAAATACTAAAATAAAAAAAGGAGTGTAAAATACTCTATACTATCTATACTATTATTTTCTGAAAATGCATGACAACCATGCGTTGTTTCCTGAGAAGCACCAGCTGGTGATGGTGCTGTAATTCTTGGACCTGTTATTGCTGCTTGCAGCTATATTTTTTTCTTTCTTTTCCTGATCACATTGCAATGTGGTATGTGTGGGACAAAATATAGTGTTTGTTTGTAAAAGAATGTTAAAGTTTATTAAAAGTTTAAGTGTACAAAAAGTGCACTCTCTGAGTAAGGTGAGGAGTACTCTCTCTCTTTCTCTGCAAACAGCTGCTGAAACAAAGAGCCATTCACACACAGGCAGCTGCTGGGGCTGGGAAGTCATTTTGAAGCATCTTGACAAATATTGCACTTCCAGCATATGGGCCAAAGACAGTGCCCTCTGCTTCTGAGGCCCTCCTTTGCCATTATCACACTGAGAGCTGAGAGAGCATTACTCTCCTTTGATCTAGAGCACATTATCAATGGCAAAGACAGAATATGTAAATATTAAGAAAAAATTACATTAAATTAAAAAAATAAAAGGCAGCACTTTGGGTTCAGAACCTTTTTATTACCAAACCAATATTTCACTGTAAAGGGGTTATGTATTGTAGGGTTTTTGTTGGTATATTATACGTTAAGTTTCAATAACCTTTAAGCTCATTAAGCTCCTTAAAGTCCCATGAAAAAGTCCCAAAGCTGTTTTTTAGCACCGTTTATATATTACACAAATATGCACATTTTATATTTGTAATTAAGCACTATTGTACTCTGCATTAACAAATATATGTGAATACACAATTGCATACAAACTTGAATAAACTTATTGCACACAAAAAAAAAGCCTGCCGCTCTGTCAGCATTGCAGAGATGCCATGTGTTACGATTAGTGTGTTTGCAGAGCTGGGATGACTGGAATTCAGGAGCGGAACGCGAAATACATAACAAAAGATATTTAATAATGAAAAAACAAACAAACACTAACCATTTCAAGTAAAGCAAAAGGCAACAACAGGCGCACAGTAGCGAAGTTCATCGAGATAGTCCAAAGGCATACAGGGAACAAGAAACCAAAAGCATACACAAAACATCCACGAGAAAACCACACAATAACCGACCAACTAAACATCAAAACAGGGAACTTAAATAGTGCTACTAATTAGGGTAAAAACAGGTGATGATCATTAACAAACAGGAAGTGAGTGAAAACAGAAAAAAAATGGAACCAAATAGAAAACATCAAAATAAGAGTCCTTGCAACGTAACACCATGCGAAGCCATCAAATTTGTTACATCAAGCAAACAAACATTTGCAACTCAAGTTTCATTCAGAACCAGAATGACGTTAACACATTTGTTATATACATGACAACTTTTAGCTTTACTTTGTTTTCTGATTAGGCACAGCAGTGTGATGTTATGGCTGCAATTAGTAACATTATGCCTCACCGCTTTTTGTTGCCACGATTTCTCAGTGCCCGACATATTACCAAATATAGTTGGAACCATCAGTTTTCCATCAATAATTAACTATAAATCATCACAATATATTCTGTTCTAAAACAGTTACAAATTGCAGCTTTAATGTGCCAGAGGAGAACTGGCCCTCCTGGTCGAGCCTGGCTCCTCCCAAGGTTTTTTTCTCCATCTATACATAATTGGAGTTTTGGTTCTTTGCCACTGTCGCCCTGTTGGCTTGCTTGCTGGGAGACTGCTGACGTCTAACTTAGCCTAGGGTTTTGTAAATTGTACATCTAATATTTAACTGTATATATTTTATGTATGTATGTGTCACAGTTTTATGTGTCACCGGACTCTTATTTTAAAGTTTCCTGTTTTGTTCCGTTTTTACCTTATTTGGTTCACTTTCTGTTTTTAGTTTATCACAATCACCTGTGTTCCATTCATTTGTATTACTATTTAAGTTCTCCATTCTGTTCTCAAGTTTGTCGGTTATTGTGCTTTCCTGTGATCTGATAGTTAGTGTACTCTTGTTTATTCCTATGACTCCTTGTAGATGTTTATGTTAATTAAGTTAATGCTCTTGTACTTATATGTTCCTACGTCTGAGTTCCAGTTTAACGGTTAGTGTTTGTATGTTTTGTTTACCTTATTAAATACCTTTTATGTAAAACTACTCCTCGTTCCGCTCCTCCGTCGCATACAAACCCTAGTTCCATTACAGTATGTATGTATGCTGCTTTTGCATGTTGTGTAGTTCATGGTACTATTGCAAATCCCTTATAGCCCTGTCCCATAAGATGTTGTCTATTATTTGTTATCCCTATGTAAGCTGAAATGCTTGTATTTTGCTCAACAATTTTGTGGCTTTATCGGTTCAGTCAGTTCTTTGTTTGTAAACATACTATAGGCCTAGTATACCTAATTAGTCTTATACATCTCACACATATTATTTGCAATAATACCATTAACATGTCTGACTTTTGTTCTGTGTTTTTATTATTATTCTTTGTTTTTTATGTAAAGCTGCTTTGAAGCAATGTAACATTGTAAAAAGCGCTATATAAATAAAATTGAAAGCACCTGTGAGGGGAAAAGGTGACTTACTATCAAAAATGATTACGACACAATTATTATGATGTTTTTATGCATTATAGTACACAGCACTGTTTTTAGTGGTTGACAACCAAGAATGTTGTAAAAGCCCTTATAATTGTCATTATATTCATAAGGGACAATTCATACGGAACCCATGAATTGTAGTAGCTGCCCTAATCGTATATGAAAACGTCACATCCTGTAACGTTAATGCTGATTTTAAATCATGATCATTGTCTTCAGTCATGTACAATTCTAACACATCTGTGAACGTCTCTCTAGTGTTCATGACTTTAAAGCAGATGATTTTTTAAAAGTTCTTTTAAAAGTTCTTATATATAAGACTGCATGGGTGTCTTAATATGTCTGCTATGATACTTTCATTTCATTCTTTGACTGTAGCAAACATCATTCAGTCCCTCAAACAGCCATGAAAATGTGGGTGCTACCTCTAAACTATCAACTATGTCAACCAAAAACATATCTGTAGAATTGCTACAGTTCATTGCATTGCATTTTCTACAGTGCATTTTCATTAAACTTAAACTACGGGCATGTGGGCCTATGACTGATAACGTGAGTTTGTTTCTATTGAGAGAACGATCACACCATGTGGCTTCTGCTGAAAGATTGTGTCTCACTCACTCTTTCTAGGCAAAAAATACAGTACAATAACATAGTCACCGCTGGAAAAGTCATTGAAGGTAGCAGATCCCAGACTACTGTTTAGGTGAAGCAGAAAACACCATATGGTTTAATATGCAGCCTCAAACTGGACCCAAAGAAGCACTTCACTGAGAGGAAGGATGCATTAAAACTATTAAGACATCCATATTCTACTTTAAAAGGCCGTGTTTACACTGGCGCAAAAAATGATTTTGTTGCATGTGTGTAAACACACAAGATCAGATTTTTCTGTATCCGATCTGGGCCACTTTCAAATGTGGATTTAAATCGGATACATATCCGATATGCAGAAATACGACCTGCATCTAAACACACATATACGATTCGCCTTGGCTATAACATCAGTGTTCCTTGACGAATTGCATTGAACATCATCATTTCGCACATGTACCGAACGCGGCAGCAATGCCAGTGCAAAGTAAAGAGCATTAAAGCCAAATATAAGGAGGCCACAAGGATATGTGGAGTTGTTGTGTCACTGATGTGAAAAGAATTAAAGCCGTCTTTATGATGGCAGCATTTAAAAAAGTCCAGCCACAATCATCAATTATGGCGCTCATATTAGCGAATGACTGGAATCTTTTTGCCAGGAGATTAAGGGCCAAAGAAGGCGTACATGTAAACAAGTGGGCAAAGAATTTGGATATGGGCTTAAGATTGGGTCTGAGCATTAAGACTTGCAGTGTAAACGCAGCTAAAGAGAAACTGTCTGAAAATGCCTCCTATTGTGAAGGTGTGCAGCACATTATAATCTGTTCTGATGCCTATCCAACCAATGTTAAAAGTCGTCCTTTAAAGACCTAATTAAACCATTTTTTTTTGTATTGACACATTTCCTACCACAACTGCATCCTACTGTATGAGACATAAGGACCCTGTTTACATCTGGAATTAAGATCCAGATCTTAATACCAGGTGTAAATGGAGCATAAGGAATTCTCCTTTTTAAAACAATCCTAGTAAACCCAGATTTTTTAAAAAGGAATTTAGAGAAAGGGGACACTCTCATTCTAGAAAGCATTTATTTGACACAAAACTTTTCAGAAACCCTTTTCTTGGAAAATAAAATCTATAAATATTAACCCATATCTTTATTCTATCAACCAGCACTAGCATATAGATAACCATTAAATCCAAACAGACTAGGGTCTTTTTGGCATGTTTGACTATGCCCTCTAAAAACCATCTCAGCATGGCAGGACAGTTTTGAAAACAGCATGACCTCTAGAGAAAAACAAACCAACTATTTCCAGCCATGGATAAAAAAAAAAACATCTCATTCCAAACTACATTGTTGAAGCTTAAAAACCTGGTGTTTCTTATGAGAAAAACAGCTTAGAGCAGGCTATGTTGGTTTGCTAGTCTTAGCTGGTGCTCACAGCATGACCATCTGACAAGTGCCTAAAGTTTAGGCTAAATTGTGTTTTTTAGCAAAGACATTTATGGCCACTTTGGATGTAAAGACCTCATCAAAACCAAGCTGTCCAGCACTCTCTTCCAGCCTGTTAATGAATCTTATTTAGATAATAAAAAAATAAAAATAAATCATTCTGTCTAAACGGAGTGTGTTTCCCGTTAGTGTAAGGGAATGGTGATGCAATTATCTTTGACATGTTTATAATGGACGATGTTCTTTCCAGCCCAAATAATGGTTGCAAGCACAGCCACAGGTGCCCCAGATGCACTTAAAACAAAACCACAACTTCCAATATTGATACAGACTGATCAATCTATTTGACTGGGACCAATTTCACATCTTTATCACTGGACACATTCAGTGACACAGCTTGTCACAAACCAAATCACACCACAGGGCTACCGACCAAAAAGCACACACACAACAATACTCCCTGTGCTTAATACTTACACATGAAACATCTGTATGTGACTTTTATGTGTGAGTCAGAGCATTCAAAGTAACACACACACTTGTATTAGCAAGCAAACTTTACTCATACACCTTTCTTGTAATGAATCATCATTGATACCAACACTTTCCACTGAGCTCAAACATGACAAAGACAAAAATAACGACAGAAAGTTAACGAAAATCTCTTGTTAATCTACTCAACTATGTGCAATAAACTTTGGTCCCTCCAGACAGCACTCAACATTCTTTGCTTCCCTCTATCTCTAAACAGTTTGTAGATAATAATAAACTGGGAATAAGAGATCCCTAACCAAGAGGAATTGAACTGATATGTCAAAAGAGTCTTGACTCAGATTACAGTCACAGGTCGTTAGTCTTTTTAAACAGTATAACCAACATCTTGACTCTTCACCTCATCTATACTATAAAATCACTGTATGAACAAATATTCATTGACAACAGTACTTTCAAGAGCTACCCAATAACCCCAGCAAACACAAATTTTCTCTCAAAAGACACTTGCAAGCTTCATCTTTTGACCGACACAAAAAGTCTGACTTGAACCCAGAGCAAACTCACCTGAAGGAATCAGTAACACACAAATAATGAAAGAGTGTTAAAGCAAAAGGTCCTAAAACATTGACCTAAAACATTTGTTTTGCCAATGTGTAACCAAGTAATTTATAAACATTTTATGTATTTTGATTTGAGAGTTTCACATGAATCTACTTTGGACAGAGTGATCAGAAAAAACACTTCACTTTAACTAGAGTAACAACCAGGACATTATCTGTGAAAACAAAACTACCCATTTGCTAATCGAGATTTTCAATATCCAGATTTTTCATTTAATGACAGCAAAACTACACTGATAAACTCTTATGAACAAACTTATATTTTTGCAGGTAAGTGCTAAACAACTGCACTAAACCAAAACAAAGTAAAAATTAAACAAATAAAAATAAAGTGCAATCTGAGTCAAACCTTCCATACACAACGTATTATTCAAACATATAAAGAGTGTGAAAGATAAGAGAACACGTCCAGTCAATGCAGAATACATGTTCAAGAAAACTGAATATAACTGAATAGTCATTCCTTTAATAACAGAAACAGGATGATGCACTAAAGGATTGACTGTTATTCTCTTTACAGAACTGCACTCTGTAGTGACTGCTAGCAAACTACCATAATACATTACCATAAAAGTACCCTTTTGTTGTTAAACTGAAAGTGTCTTAGAGTCACTTATAATTTCTTCTGTGAAGTTTTACGTATTCCTATTTCCAAAGGAAAAGCTCAACTTTTTACATTTCAGATTTAACAATCTGCAAAAAGGCTTATCTATACTGCCAGTGTTATGTGAATTATCTACATTAATTTTATTAAATGAAATTACTGTATAATTCAGTCCACTCACCCTGAAAACCACTGGGCTTGATAAAATCATGTTAATGAAAAACCCAGATACAATTTTTCTGCTGGATGACACCCACTACAGCCTGATAATTTTGGTTTCACAGCTGATCATGACCACATCAAAACAGCTACAGAATATCTTGCATGCTGCCTATACAAAAGCCTTAAGTTCGGCTGATAAACAGAACGTTTAAAGAACATCTGACTATTGTTTAAGTTAAACGTAATTTAAACGTTTTGCCCCTGTAGCTCGCAGTGACGAAGCGGTAAGAGACACAACGTGCTATGAAACGTGCATGCGCCGTTTGGGACGAGTATGATAATGTAAACATGTAGAGAAGTATTTCCATACAACAATCCAGAACTAGTAATTATTGATAAAGACAAAGTTCACATCTAACACAAAAGCGAACACAAAAAAATTAACATACCAGCGAATCTTCAGTAACGCTCAATGAAAACTTTCTTAGAGTTCACGGAATAACGTTTCCTTCGGCTGATTAAAAAAAGGACCTGGGCAAAGTCTTTTATTGGAGTATTAATGAATCGACTAATAACCGAGTTGTGTATATAACAGTCTGTAACAGATTTATAAAAGTTTTAAATACATCTCCCTCTTTCAGTGTGTATTTCACTGGGAGGGGCCAGTAGAAGGACAGCTCTATAAAAGTTTTAAACACATCTCCCGCTTACAGTGTGCTTTTTAGTGGGAGGGGCCAGTAGGAGAAGGCTGCGGTTCACATCCATCAAGACAAATAAAAGGATGAAGTGGAACTCATAACCTCCTGCGGCCATGATACTTCAGCACTCATAATGATAATAATAATAATAATTATTATTATACATTTTAAAAAAGTAGAAGTAGAAGAAAAAGATTAAAGTTAATATTTATGCACAAAGAACTGTATTCTGTATTTTCATATTATTATTTTTATCTTATTTTGTTTTTATATTAATATTTTATAATTATAACTATTATTGGTGACCTTTTCTGCCTTTATTACTTAACTTTAAATACTCTGCAATGCAACAAATAAAAGTTATTTAAAGCTTATTAATGCTGAAAAATCTAAAAAATTCCAATATAGAGAAATGTCTCACAGTAGGACTAAATAATATTTCATTAGTTCAATCAATTCAATTTTTATTTGCAAGCACATTTCACAATGTACCTTGTTACACAGCAGCATTAAAAAATACTGTCAGAATAGTGTGTTAAATATATTAACTGTAAGAAAGAATTCTTAAGAATTTTAGCTGGACAGTTACAAAATAATTGTGTTCAACAGTCCCACAGTTAGCAAGCCTAAGTGACTATGGTAAGGAATGAAAACTCCAAGAGGTTCTCTGGCTATTACTGGCAATTAACCATAATGTTTGTGCTAATAAAGGATCAGCACCATTATACGATTATGTAAGTAGTTAAACAGACACAATGATTACTCATTCAAAATACACCCCATTCTACTGTTTTGAATTCAATCAAATTTTTTTATTATTATTTATTCTGTATTTTTTCTTTACACAATAAAATAACAATTGGTTTTTGTAACATATAATTTCGTGTCCCAATGCTTTTTGAACTTGAACTAATAATATGTTAGGCTAGTTAAAATATTAATGACAGTGATGATAATTTTGTTTTGAAGTTGTAATACGCTTTGGCCATGGTCTCAACGATCTCTACATCACAGCACCATCATATACTTGTCCTCACCATCAAATACACAAACAAATTTAAGAGATATGCTTACTACACTTCAAAGTTATTAAAAAAATTGTAAATGTCTTGTTTCCTTCTCAGCATCTGTTTTGTAGGATTTTTGACTTAAAGATCGTGGCTTGTGTCGTGGCTTGTGTTTATTTACTTTTGTCATTCTTAGCACAGTTTAGCCTTAGCTTTACAAAAAGACATATATCAAAGCTTGTAAGTGGCATACATAAATCTAACTACAGATTTAACTTACTTTTTTTTACTCTATTTAATGATTTATTAACGGCTTTATCACTCTGTCACTGATTTGATTCAAGGCAAGGGGTAAGATGACCTGGCCTTCCCCTGGACACTCTGCTTTATCTGGACCAAAAACTGGTCTTCAGGGACATTTACCATTTACAGAAAATCAGTCCTTTTTAGGGATGGATTCATTAACAACTAGCCATTGGCATTTAAAAAGTAATAGCATCAAAAGTAGTAGTCAATTTTTAGCCCATAGGATGTTTTATTCTGCATTAAATATGGGTGATGGCAGCTTTGAAGCAGATCATGACTCTTATAGGTCTATTACAATGTTATACATATATGCTCTACCAACTGTAACTCAGTTGGTAGAGCATTGCACTAGCAGTGTGGAGGTTGTGGTTTCGATTCGCAGGGAGCACGCGCTGACAAAATGTAACTTGAATGAACTGTAAGTTGCTTTTAACGTCTGCCAAATTCATAAGTGTAAATGTAAAATGGAATTTAATTAAATACACATTCTGTAGCTTTAAACATATTTTAGAAAAGGAAACATTTCTATTGCATGCATGTTTGTGTTTATTTGTTGTATATTTGTTTATTTTTATTTGTGTGTTTTTATTTATTTCTTATTCTGCTACTGCCTTGTTACTGTCTGACTTGTTTTTTTGAACAAACAGACTTATCTTGTCTGACTGAAGTGTGTTGCTCTGTTCCAAAAAAAAAACCTCAGATGCTTTACTGTTGCTTACAGTGTAAATGTCAATCATGATTTGTCACTAATGAGACAGCACTCTTGAAGGATGGAAAACTTTGTTTTGGAGCTTCTCGCTGTCTTCATGAAAACATTGAAACGTGCCTTTTCAGTGGCAATGAAGATGTACTTAGAAGTGTTGTGTCATATTTCACTTCTCATACATATGTATGCCTCAGAACTATGCCTACTCAAAGCGCCTGCACAATCCTTTGCCCTAATTCTTTGATTTCATTGTTCCACTTATATTGATATTTGACAAGGAATCAGAAACGAATTGCATTACATAGTTTTAGATTTACAAATGTACATAAATGCACAATAAAATGAAATATCATTAAATTTGGTGTTTGTGTTTAGAAATAACTAGTAAATGTTGTCATTGTTCTTAAACACGCACATAACATACAAGTATACAAAACATGGTGCTATTGGTCAGAGGAAACAGCAGAAAAATGGACTTAAAATATTATTTGACAAAATAAACACTAACTAACTAAACTAAACTAAACTACATGTAGTGCATTGTATGGCATCAGTAAAAGCATACAGCCTATTGAGTTTCTTGTAACCAAAATAGAGCATATGCTGCCCTCTTGTGGAATATTTCTATCGCATCATGTTGCTGAAAAGTGGAAGTAACGTTATACAATCCCTTTTGCAACAATTAAGAAAAAACATTTTTCTCATTAAATGATTGTTCTTAATAGAAAACATTTATATTTCCAGCCACTAATTGTAATTTCAAAATGTAAGCAATAAATCTTATAGAGATACGTTTCCCAGTCAAAAATTAATATGCACACCCTTTGAACGGAATCGACCACTAATCTAGATGAAGTCATTCCACAGCTGAAATTGAAAGCCAGTGAAACAAAATAAGAATATTGTATGATTTTTGCTTTAGCAATCAAACAAAAGATATGCACAGCGTCAATTGTGCGTCAAATGTGCGGCCAATTACTGTGAAGAGAGTTCGCATGCGCATTTGCTTGTGCTTGCCTCTCTTTAGCAGTATTCAGTGCTTTATCACGTAGTTCTCTTTGTGGAAATTTTAAGCCCTGGAGATGGCCGATGTGCAACACTTGCCAAAGGCTAACAGCCAAAACCACGGAAAAGAGCCATAATGTAATCAGTTAACAGACCCAAAAGAGGGATATTGAACTTTAGCGATCGACAGAATGTTCTAGAATGGTCATGTGATGTCTGGAAACCACTTGTCGCAGTTTAAAAAAAAAACTTTGACATGCAGATGTGTTTAGTGGTTCGCCTGTCCGTCGTGTAAATTTACGCGTTAAACTCTAAAATTGCTTTTCAGAGTTACTAAAGGTATATGGGAAATGCACGTTTCGATATTTTTAACAGTATAACTTTCTCTGTGTTTAAAAGGCAAGGGAGAAGAAGGGATCACGTGAGGGGTCTTGTCCAATGGGATTGCGCGCTTTTAGCAAAAGGGTATAAATACAAGGCGGTTGCTGTGAGAAACGTCCGCCATTGATGACAAAGCGTACAAAGACGTCATTAAAAACGTATAAATATATACATAACGTTAGCTTGTTCTGTTCGGGTTAAGAACTAGATTAAAATATACATTTAAGTGGTTGTATCGAGTTTTTGTCCCGGGCGCAAAGCATCAGCAATTGGTGAAGGTTTCCGACAGAGCTCCTCCGGTACTACAGCGTCTGTCTCAGTTTGGCAGTTTAAGCTTTGTGCCAGAGACGGAAAGGTAAAATTTTTAGACCTGAGCTGGCTTCGTTTGGCTGGCGGATTGGTTAGGGGAGGGACTGTAAATGAGCACAATGTCAGCATCTGATGGGGCGGGGTAATCAGTGTTTATTTGTGCTTAAACTAGCCGGAAGCCATTTTGTGTCTCGAGGCTTGCTTACACCATTATTGGGTAACTCATGCAAATAGTTTCTGCCTGGGCACTTGTTGAATATTAACAACGTGTCTTTCTGGTCAAGTGAAATGTCCCTAAAATCTTTAAGTACACCTGTTACGTCTGTGGCGTTAATATTGTGTCGGATGTTGGGATTGCGTTATTCGTAAGAGGTCATGGAGTTTATGTAACTTGAGATCTTTAGTGTTTGGAACGATGTAGTTGTATATGCAAAGAAGCGTCATATTGGTCTGGCATGTCATTGAGCACAATAGCGGATATATAGTCTCAGCGCCGTAACTTTTAAAGACTAATTGCAAACTTCGTAGTTTACGGTTGCGTGTGAAATGTTTTCTTCCAAACGAACGGTCAGTGTTAATGGACATCCCCTTTATTATCTTTCCTCCAACATGCAGTCATTTTCTTTAGTATAAGTGTTGTTCTTGTTGTTTTAACTTAATATTTTTCCTCCAGTTGGTTTATCATATATTCAAAAGTTTGTACGTCATGAGGGCTTTTTATTGGTGGTTTATTTTTTTTATTTGTAAAATATTTTAAATAAAGTGCACAATGATCAATGTAACTTGGAAATGTTTTTGAATATGTCAGATAAACAGAGCTAGGAGGAGTGACTTTTTAGGCAAGGGTAAGTTTAATAAATGAATGTAACATCTGCAGTTAAGTTCAATATATCTTGCTCAGATAAAATGTGTAGGTATTACCAGTTTGTAGCCACTAATAATTTTGATTGCTGTACCTGTTAGTTTTCAAGTTAATGAAATGTATAAAGTTAGCAGAACTTACTATAAATATTTGTTCTTTTTTATATTGTCTAGAAAATTATTATACTTAATACAATGATAATTATACAATAATACATTGTCTACATGTTCAACCTAGGAGTTACTTAAAATTTTGTACATCTTTCCCCCTACTGTTTGCCTTTTTTTAATTTTTTTTTTATTAAAGAATATATTTTTGGTGGAGTAGGTCAGATGTACTTGTGGATTGTATGGCGTTGTTCTTTCATTATACAACAGAGGGCAGTGCATTCAGTGTAAACCATCTGTAGTCAACAGCACTTTTGCAGTGTTTGATTTACTAGGGTTTCTCTAATGTTTTTTTTTTCTTTTTTAAAAACAACAACACTGATTTGTGTGGCTCACATAGGCTTGTTCTTGCATGCTACTTATTCTGATTTGTCTCCAAATAATGGTAGTGCAGAATAAAATGGGAATTTTGACACTGCTCTCCTTGTTTACAGTGGCACAGACAGTGGATGTGTAATGCCTGCTGAGCAGCCTAGGCGTAGCTGCAGAAATCCTTTCCTCGCCTATCACTCCCCAGTTGAGTTCAGATAATGTCTGACTTAAAACCCCCACAGAATTTTACCATGAGTAAAAATCCCCCTCCCCCTGAGTTCAAGAACCCCAAAAAGCCAGGCCGCCTCACCAACCAGCTGCAATATCTAGAAAAAGTGGTAATGAAAATCCTTTGGAGACACCACTTTTCCTGGCCTTT
>JAZGTI010007651.1:0-20000 GCA_036877585.1 Botia kubotai
AACAAACACCCCAAAATACCCCAAAGTAAATTAGTCCTGTGTGCGTTGCTTTTGTTTCCCATCAGCCATCTGAACAAACAGCGTTTGGATTTCAGAGCTGAAAATCTGCCCAGGGTTGAGTTACTCAGCACATGTGATGTATGTAATGTTTGTGTGAGGGTTTATCAGCTGGGTAACAGTGACGGGGGTCAGACGTACTCTGTGTGTGCAGGGGACGGGCTGCCAAAGCCTGAGTGATGTCTGGAGTCAGACTGGATTCAGATTTCTCCTGAATCACACCATCATCAACGCAACAGCTCTCCTCCTCACCTGAAACCTGTCAGAGACACAGTCATTCCATGAAGAATAGAACAGAATCAAATATCGTTGTGTTAAAAGAACCCCTCAGCAGGGCGATAAAGCTCCCGACATGAATTGGATGGGTCTTATATGACCTCTCAGGGGGGTTTATATTAAAACAATGACTGTACATTATTATTCCTCTTATACGGCTACTTTTATTACTTTTATTACTACTATTTGTTACTATTATTACTATTTTATTATTGATTTTAGTGTAAATTACAGTACTATGAGAAGACAGAGGCTGTACAGAAATATTCAACTAGCACGGCTATATAAAAAAAACGACATACAGTTTAGTGGTCATTATACAAGCATATTGTATGACTGTGTGCAACAGCCGACCAATAAGAGTCAGATATTCCACAGAATAAGTAACATAAGGTGTTAAAAGAGATGAGATGGATGATGATCCTGTGACATGTGTTTCTTTCTGAATGATGTCAGTACAGATGAGATACATGTGCTGATGGAGAGCAGCTCTGACCTGCTGTCGTTGGTCACACAAAGAGTTTTGCTCCTTGTTGCTGTTGTCAGTGGGACTCGATCTGTATTTGCGTAAACAAGAGAGACGTGTTGTGTTTGTTGTTTCTTTTAAACTATACAATTTATACACACCGTGGCTTCTTTGCCATTTATTTTCCTGATATATTTTACTCATTTAAAATTAAATAATCCATTTTGTCGCTTACCGTAAAACCGTCCAGGTAAATGTTTAAAGAACAAAATATCAGCTGCGTTATTAAAAAAACATAAATTCAAACTCGGTTAACATGCAAAATGTGATGTTGACTGATGGAATACAGTTGATATAAGCATTTTAATTTGGAGTTGCTGGGTTATTGAGGTAAAACAAATCAAATGAAAACACAGTTCTGGAACGAGTTATTAAAAACATGAATTGGTTTAAAGCCCCTTCAGATTTTCTTGTTGCGTTGTGACAGTGTTTCCACTGAGAAGCTTTGATCGTCTTTCTCAGTTCCAGCAGTTTAGCCCTCATCAGCAGGTTATCAATTAATCCATCTGCTTACAAATTACCCAGAGAGACCTTTAAATGCACCCCGCTGCTAGCGGGAATCCCGAGCAATTAAGAGTTGTGTTCATCACTTACTGCACTCGGGCGGCTTGTCCGTCACACATCGTCCCTGCCATCTCCATGACCCCTCGTTTCCGTGGGAGGAACCTCTTCAGCGTATACCCTCTCTCGCTCTCTCTGTCTCTTTGCCTCTCTCGCCCTTCCTTCTCACGGAACGGAAACTCTGGCCTTTAATATTTGATGAATCTGAATGGATCACAAGTAGATTCTCTGTAAAGAGTGACAGCAGTGGAGCTCAGGTGTCAGGCCTCATCTGTCTGGACCTCCCAGCAGAGGATAAAGACCCCTGAGGGACATTTTACCCCATCTGCCACAATAGCACTTGTGTAAGAATCAAATGGATTACACCCTAGAGACAAGAGGGCTGTGTACACACACTCAGTGTGGAGCTAATATAGTACCAGTGAGACGAACTGTGTGTGTGTGTGTGTGTGTGTGTGTGTGGGTGTGTGTGTGTAGTAATATTTAGAGGCGTTTCTTTTCCTGTGGGCACTTTTGCCCCTTTGGACTTTTGGAAATTAACTGCGAGACTCTCGATGGACTTCTATTGTTTTAATAAATAGCTAGTTGTAAACAATACAGCCTAACCCCAACCCTCACTCTAACCCCAACAGAAAACATTTCACAATTTAAAAAAATGAATGAAGATTAATTAGTCACATTAAGTTTGGGCACAGACTTGTCCTCAGTATAGGGTTATATAAGTAGAGCCCCACACACTCACATGAATTCAATTTGTCCAGTAATGATCATTAACAGTGTATGTACATTTATCACAGCAGGACTCTGTCATATGAATCCTCACATGTGAAATGATGAATTGTGTTTGATGACACTCTGTGATCTAAATGACAATTGAAACAATTGATCAGGTTAATTTTACAGGTAGTATTTCATGCACCTTTATTGCACACAAACAGCATTTTCATGCTCCTGCCATAACCTGATGAATAATACGTGTGTGTGTGTGCGTGTGTGTGTGTGCGCGTGCGTGTGTGTGTGTGTGTGTGTGTGTGTGTGTGTGTGTTGGGCTCTATAGAGGATCCAGGCAATGAGCTTGTTATTCTGTGGTGGGCTGCCACTTCACAGAGCTGCTGGATAAGTACTTATAGAGGGTGAGTCACGCAGACCTTCCCTTTATTCTCCCTCTGACTCTCTGATCAGCTCCTCAGCTCCTCTTCACCTCCCTCTCTTTTTGTTTTAAATGCTCCAGCGACCCAAACAAGCAGGTGAATGAAGCGCTGATGTTGTTTTCCACTCGCTGTGGTTAACCATCTGCAGGTGTTTCTGCAGAACTGTGTGTGTGTGTGTGTGTGTGTGTGCAGGGTGGGCTATATATATTTGGCTGTACATTTGTGATATTTATATTTGTTAAAATGTTTCCATAAATATAGACAGACAGATAGGCAGGCAGGTAGGCAGATATACAGATAGACAGAGAATGAAAACTATTGTGACAGATGTGTGTGTGTGTGTGTGTGTGTGTGTATGCAGCACTTGAGTCATAACACATTTCCTCTCGTCTCTAGCTGTATTAATCAGACATTCTAAGCACCTACATGTGACACTTATTGCGTCGCTCTTGTTTTAGTGGTGAAGTATTCAAAGCCTCATTGATGGAACACGACCGCTGAGCGCGCGCTCTCCCCTCCGTGCTGTCAGCGCGCGTGAAGTGAAACATTTTCAATTGATTCAGAAAGAAAATCATTCCACGCTCTTTAATATGAAACCACCACGTGACATATTAAAACTGTATGGCGCTTGGCTGTACATTATGGAACGGGTCCAATTTGAAACCAATAAACGCAGTTTGACACAAAAATCTGACTTACACAGAAAACATGGAGCTTCTCTTGTGAGACAGAACGGTAGACACTGGCAATCAGCTCTTTACGAACCCACCGACAGCTCTTACCGGGAAAGCTGAGGGTATAATTGAATGGAAATTACACGGTGATTATCATCACGCGCAAAGGTTTGCCATACAAGAAAGGATCGGGGGGAGATGAGAATTTGCTATTTTATTATTTTTTTAACCACCTCTGTGAGGTTTAAATGATTCTGTTCAATTATGGCTAATCACTGGAATCCGGGAACTCTATCCACAAAGGCAGCGGAGAGCTTCGAGGCACTCTGAAGCACCTTGGAGCGCGCGTGTCACCGAGAAAGTTTAAGCGAGAGCCGCGTTGCTCGGCTCTGCAGAACGCATCATTAGCGCTGCCTTCTGAGTCACAGTCATTATCAGGCACTTTTTACCTCCGAAGTGTCGGAGCCTCTGTGTTTATGCCTGATTTTCCCGTGTGCGTTTCGTGCGAACACACGAATGCGCAACAGATGGAGAGCGCGGGGACGCTGCGCGCGCTAATGACTCGGACCATTTGGCGCGTGAAGGTTTTGAACAGTCAGGCGTCCATTTACAGTAATTACTGGCGTGACTTAACAGACTCTTTCGGCGTGTTTTTGTCAAACCGCTCAAAATGGAGGTATACGGGGAGAATGCAAGTAAGTGGCCATGAGTCACCGGCCTCCGACTGCAGCGCCGCGACACTCTTATTCTCCGCATTGACGCCCATTCACGGCCCTTTGAGTTGCAACACAAAAGCTGAAAGAAAGCGCAGAGAGGCGCGCGTGACACGCGCGCGCGGGCGACCGTCCCCGCAGCCCTCGCGCTCCGGCCACTAATGGAAAATTTTCCAGCAGTCGTCTGCGGCTGCGAGGCTCATTTTGCTGCGGGATGAACCACTTAGAGCGATTGCATCCAAAGCCGCAGACGTTTAGAGTGCATCAGCATGACAATGAACGTCTATTGGGGGTTAAATCCCGCTATTACTGCCCAATGTGAGGTCACAGTGGTGCCTTAACCAAATACGTGTCATTTAAATGAAAGAGCGGGGCCCACGCTACAACGGGTGGGCAGGTGCGTGTTTGCCCGTGTGTTTGCATCTGTGACTGATGCCTAATGCGAGTGGGGTTTTGTACATAATTGGGTTCTGCATTGTGTCCAAAGTCAGGGTGTGAGGGTGTGGGGGAGTGGGCTGCTGTTTGTGCCTCGTGTGTGTGTGTGTGTGTGTGTGTGAGAGAGAGAGAGAGAGAGAGAGAGAGAGAGACAGGGTGTAAGTGCTTGCAGTTCTGCAGTGGTGCATGGCGGTAGATGACTCACCCGTCAATCATGTGACTCATTAATCACTGCAGCTCTCTCTCTACCCGTTTCATTTGGTCTCAGCGTGTCTGCCTGCCTATTCCCTGCACATTACTGTCTTTTTAACACAAATTGCATTTATTTACCATTGACTTTTAACTCACTGAATGGCAACATTTTGAACAGGTTGAAATCCTGTTTGATTTCTGACTGATTTGAGTTCCATGGCATGTACATACACTTACACATACATCTGAGCACGTATATGACTCAGTGCGCATATGAGACGCATTCAGGCATGCTTGTTCATTCTGCATTTCTGCTTCTAATCGCATTTGTTCACATGTTTGGTAAATATGATTCTTTGTTTTACTTTAATCATCATAATTGAACTTATGTAGATGAATGTTCAGATGAGTTCGTTATCAGAGCTGCATAAGTAACGCACGCGTGAAGAGTTTTGAGATGCATGTGTATCTATTCGAATGTTGTGAATCATTTATAAGAGATCTTGTTTGGCAATATGTCTAGTTTCAGCTGTAAATGGACACTAAAATCAGCACGGAACGTTTTGGCACCTACAATCAATGTGCATTCTGAGTTTAACACCGCATGACGCAGATAAAGCGTCGCATTGAGCATGCTGCTTCAAACCCTCTGTGACGTTAAATGCTATTTCTGCTACAGGTGAGATAAGACAGGGCATATAGAGTCTTGGTGATCACTGTCTGTGGTTGAAACATTAATTCATTACAGGGCATATTCTGCTAGGAGTCTGAGCAAAGACTTTCCAATAAGACATTTATAAAAAACTGACTTTAATAAAATAATTGCTTTTATTTCCGTCATATAGCAAAACTAGTAATCAACATGCTGTTATTTACACATTGCACACACACTTGTTTATTTGACACTGTACAACTTACAATCTGGAAGTTGACAACAACAAGTTCCTTTCACAAGACAGTTTTACTGATGAAAACACTTGCTATAGAAGTTCAGAGTTCTCTTTGTTTGTTTTTTTTTGTTCGTTTTTTTTAATAATCACAGTTTGATCAAAGAGGCGATTTTCCCCAAATCTGTCAGTTTTTTTTTTTAGATTTTTTTAAAGATGCAAATACAGATAGACGTGCAAACTGTTCACCCTCGGATAAATCCTTACAAAGCTCAGACATTTTAAAATGTATTTTTAAGAACAAACATTATTTTACAGCGTTCGGTTGGCTCTCCACACAAAGTTCCTGTACTCAATGGTTGAACATTGTAACCCACAGCGACGGGCATTTTTAAAATCTCAAATTTCGGCTGCTTGTGCAGTATACATTAAATCACATGTGTACAGGTACAGAATTCCATCAAGCAGATTGACAGGGCATCGACCGAGCAAACATATTCACCATTTTGCATTTCTGTGAATAAAATGGAAGATTCAGTTTCAAGCATTGTTTACAGCGTGCGTGACGAATATTTTGAGTGGTGCAAGACCTGCATGCACATGGATGAGCGAAAACAGTGATCAGTATTAAGGCAATAGGAAAATTGATCAAAACATTCCAACAGATCTTCAGGAAAAGTCTGTCATAATTTGACTGTTACTGTTGTCATAACGATTATTACTGTGCCCTGCAGTATCAAGAATTCAACTACGAGCTTTTCAGTTAATCACGTGTTTCCTAAAGAAAATAAATCTTTGTGTAAACTCTTGCAATTGGCACCTAAAACATTTTTTTAACATTTCATTCGCTTGTTTTTCTTTTTTGTCCTATTTTTTGACATGCAAGAGAATCAAAAACATACCTGAATGAAAACTTACAAATTCACCTGTGTATTCTCTCACCAAATTAAAATGTAAACTGCGAGAGAACCCAAATGAGCGCACGCAGAGAGGTTCTGATAGAACAGCACCAACTGCGAGAGAACCCAAATGAGCGCATGCAGAGAGGTTCTGATACAACAGCACCAACTGCGAGAGAACCCAAATGAGTGCACGCAGAGAGGTTCTGATACAACAGCACCAACTGTGAACCCAAATGAGTGCACGCAGAGAGGTTCTGACACAACAGTACCGTCTCCCCCGGTCCTGATTTGGAATGTATCAAAAAAACAAGAGTGAAGAAGAAACACCTAACTGTCTTTTCACAGCCCTGTCACTCAAACTCTCCGTTTTTACCCAGAATTCTCCTCACTCTTTCATCGCTTTCAACGGTTCATCGCTAGAGAATATCCTGAACGCCGGCGGACTAAAATAACCTGCGGTTGTAATAGATCTTCTCAATGAAGTTCTCCAGTTCTTCATCACTGTCGTGTGGAGACTCTGGCTCATCGTACACATAGTCTGGTGGGTACAAGTAAGACGGGGCTCTCCCGCTGGGAGGAGAGCGTGGTTTGGGCATGGGGAGGGCCTGGTAAGTTCGAGGGTGGGGGAGAATGTAATTAGATATGACAGTGTCCGGTTGTGGGTAGGGGCTCTGGGAACGTTGAGGGGCTTGTGCCCATTTCCAATCTCTGGTCTTTGCTCTGTCTCTGTACCTGCGGCTTGGAGGTTTGAGGCCATACCCCATGGGGCCCCCAAAGTTGTAGTCAAAGGAGAGAGCTGGATTTGTATAGAACCGGGGCTTTGGGGGAGGGAAGAAGACCGGGTAATAGGCTCGATATGGCTTTTGATAATAAGGGAACGAAGGATAAGCCAGAAACTGCTTTTGTGGTTTAAACCAAAAGTCCTGCTTGCTCATCTTGCCTTTGTTTTTCTCCTTGTACCATTTCTTATACGGAGTGACTGCATGAGGTGATTTCTTAGGAGGCTTTTGAGGATATCGATATGCCTGAGGTCTCGGCTTAGCTTTGAGAGGAACCAGAGGGCGGAAACGAGGGGCGTTACTGGGGGGTAAATCCTTCCTTTTTTTCTTCTTCTCCTGGACATCGCTGATGATTTCCACCACGTCATCGGCAGGCAGGTGGAGTTTGCTGGATATTTCGATGAGCTTGTCGATCGTCTGAGGATCCATCTCGTCATCATCGTCACTATCCTCAACCTCGTTAGAGCGCTTGTCCTCGGCCACATTATTCAGAAGAGCTGCCTTGGTCATGTCTCTCATGTAAGTGGAGGCTTTCTGCTTCCTGCCCATGTACTCCAGGAGCATGTCGGAGGCGATGTCAGCCAATCTCTGCTCCTCCTCACGTGCCTCCTGTGCCTCTGCCTCCTGCCGCATCACTTCCTCCTGCTCTGCCCGTGCCCGCGCCTCCTCCTCCTTACGGGTTAGGATCTCCTCCTCCTCTTCCTCCACAAAATCAAAATCATCCATGAAGTTTCTCTCCAGCTGGGATGGGTTTTTGTTTTTCTCCTCCTGCCACTTCAGCTTCTTGGTGGCCTGAGCCAGCTGCTGGTTATAAGCCTTGTACCCTTTCAGAGGGGGGAGAATCTCATTGTCCTGCAGCCCGAGGTCAATGTTTTGGAAATAGCCTCTGGTTTTGCGCTGAAGTGGGGCTGCCATATTAGACTGGCTCTCCTCTTTCAGCAGACCCTGCAATTGCTCGTCTTTCTCTTCAGCTGTATTTGCCACATTCTCGTTTTCATTCCTCTCGTTTTTTGGCCACTGCTCTTTTAATTCTGTCTTTTCTTGTCCCCTGTTTTTGTCACCCCACATCGCCTCTGAAGACATCTCCATATTTGGCTCATTTTTTTCTCCATTCAGCTCAAGATCTCCCTGGTTCCCCCTCGCCTCAGACGCAAGTCCCTCCTCAGGGTCAGCTTTAATGGTCATCTTCTCTCTGGCAGGGTGGTCCAGAGCCTCAAGCAGAACAGAAGCTACAGCACTGGCAGAACCCATATCAGAGACATGTTCCTGTCCCAAGGGTTTCTGGAGAAGGTTGTCCACTTTCCTGGGTGTCCATGCAGCCCCGTCTGCTGCCCCTGAGTCCTCTTTGGCCAGGTGGAGAGCCTCATGGATGCTGCTGGTGACTGAGGGGCTCTGCTGAAGTGCCAGCAGGGGGGTGAGGCTGAGGAGGGCTAGCAGGAGAGCTGAGGTGCTGGACGGGTGGCAACAGCAGAACATGACCATGCAGAAAGAACAGGATGGGGTGAGGGGGAGAGGGGAGCACCTGCAGAGACAAAATAAAGAGTGGTTGATTTCTGATTTTTTCTTTTTCTGATAGTTAATAGATTAACTTCACAATTGTTTTAATCTCATTTAAATGTAAAACGTTTACAGCACGGCATTACTTGATTGTCTAAAAATCTATTAAAACACGCGCGTGAATCAATTATCAATTACTAGAACGTGACCAATACAATGCTTTTTAATTAAATTGATTACTCCAACTGCACACAGACTACACAGTTACACAAAAAATATAAAATGTCGAGCGAATTCCCTGCATGCACACTCAACGCTGGTAATGTCTTGAGTCACGACAAGGCGGCACACGCTTAAGAACTAAATGAAAAAACACTTCGCGGGTCAGCATAGCTAAATAAAATACTGACGTTGTGCGGTGAAATGAAAACAGTTATTTAATTTGGTGCTAAACGAGCGTAAGGCATTTAATCATGAGAAACGGAATCCAAAAGATTTCTCTTTTAATTCGTTCAAATTCGTAAAGGTATGGGGAATTTGGACGTTGTCTCCGTACCTTCGTTTCCAAACAATGAGCTCAGAAAAATCAAAGTAACTCGGTGTTTGAAAATCCTAATGCACACTAAATATTTACATATTATTTCGGTGCACAGATATATATGAACGTATATGGGATTGCATTGCCAGTTAGTCACACACTTTACGAAGTCTGATACGGCATCAAATATATATATATATAAACAGCCTACACAGTTAGAAGCATTAGTAATTGTGCCTAAATGACTGTTTTCGTTTTGCGCCAAACGCTTGTTGATCGATCGACCTACATCTTCAAGAATGACTTGCAGTGAGATTCAACAGCGCGCAAACTCAAGATAATGCCAAAATAGCTTTTTTTAAAACTTCACCTCGGTCATCCGAAAACTGTTTTTACAGCTTACACATGAACTCATTACGGTGTGAATTAATTTAAAGAATGGCATCTACTCACCTGCTTTCCTGAACAATTTAGCTGCAACTCGAAACCTTCTGGGTCTTGAGCAGATAAGCACCGGAAACAATCGCTATATCCTGAAGTTCGTTTGAAACTTGAGCAAAGTCGGTCTGGTTTTCCAGCACAGTTGTCGAGAACACGCTTAGCTCTTTCTTGCGGCTGAGAGATGTCATTTGCTCTACACATGAACGCGGCGCGTGATTTTTTTCAGCACCGCGGACAGCGCCAATTTGTATAGACGCGTCCGAACACGTGACGTGCGAGTCACCGCGCCGCTGCTGACGTCAGACTCTCCATTGATAAGAATTTCGTGTCTCGTTTGAAGTCGGAGGGTACGCTACTGTGCTCTGATGAATGAACGGAGACTGCATGAATGAAACAGTCTCTCCATTAAGAACGGAGCTCCGCGGTACACAGTGAAACCGGCACCGAATGAACTCACGCCTAGACTCAATTTAATAGTAGTTTGAGCTAATTAAACACTGGTCAATTTGTTGTTTCACACCCTGGGCTATGTAGTTGTTTGCATTTAACCGACTAATCTAATTCAACCCTGTTGACTACCTAGTCGCCTTTTCAGGGTGGGTTTCCCTCTCGGCCTGTTGTTTGTTTGTTTGTTTGTGAGGTGTCTTTAATCAGACCGAACGGCTGCGCACACCGTGACGCAGGCGGTTCAGCTTCACTGCTCCACTTCCGCTCAATTTCCCGAGCTCGCTCAATTTTCCGCTCTTTGTCTCCCGCCGCCCCTGACTTTCATCCATCTGCCTCGAACGTCATTCTCCATTTTTCACATTAACCTGTATTTTTTTCTTAATTATATGAAATGCACAGGTAAGGTGCATTTGACTCCCCTCACCTAAACGATCCAGAAAATGATGTTTCATCTCTACACGATGTACACGTAGAGTGATACCTGAATGCAGCCTATACTTTAGCATGCTCTCTCCTGCAATTATCTTTTAGAGGGAATAATCCCCCTGACGTGGTTTTGGGCCTTTACAAGAATACTGTATAGGTTTTAGGACGGGGCCTAATTGGAAAAACTCGCGTGGCATCGGCGCCAACAGCATTCCCGCCAATCACAGTTTATGATTCGTGTAATTGGATTAGTTGCAGAAGTCCCACGAGCCAGACTGGAAATGGCAGCATCAAAGCGCTCTCATTACAGAGTGGCAAACTTGTTTCAATATTTGAAAGGTTCCATTCAATAGACATGTTCCTCAATTGCCATGAAACTTGTGAGATTTCTTAATCCCGTTATAAAATGTGGTGCGCGTTTGCTTTTTGTTTGTATAAAAATGATATTTCCAAGCACACGTTAGGGTTGACGAAATACTGAAGTAACGTAATCCAATAATAAACTCTGGAGTGGTACACGCCCTGATTCTGTATTTACCCCAAAACATTTTCCCACGATATTAAGTTGGAGCGGAAATGACCTTTAATTCTGTATAGGAAAGTGTGGCACGAAATAAAGGGGGGCAAGAAAAACCATAGGTAGCGAGGAGTGTGAACGCGCGTCCTTTTCTACCTCGGTGGCGAATAGTTTAAGAGCTCTGAGGTCCGAGGGTCAGATTTTGATACGGCTTGGCATTATGGACTGCCACTCAGCATTAGCGCAGCTGCAAGCAGCTCACTCCATCCCCCGCGCTGACTCACCTGCTCCCTGTCCATGCACTTAATGCGGGACCCAAAATGCCCACAGACCACTCAAGAACAGAACGAATACATTATCTGTTAAAAACCAAACAAACAAAGAAAAACGGCCAAAATAGTGTATAAAAGTACTCGGGAGATTTTTTTCCTTGAGTATATGGGGGCCGTTGATGGAAACTGTTGTTCACACCCACATTTCCACCCTCGCAAGCAAAGAAAAGATTCGTCAGGTTTTTGAGGGTGCTGTAGACATACTGGCTGCAATTATGAAAATGTATGTTCAAATACACTCCAAAAATGCGCACCGCATCAAGTACAAAAGCGCCTAATGGAAGTGACATAACATACTTCTTATGAATAAAAGAATCGCTACTCCCACGAGACTGAGAAACGCGTCGTCCTGGGATCGATTCACTCTCCCGTTTTACATTTTACTCAGCTGCGGTTCAAGCTTAATGGTGTGTAGCCCACCCAACCCCTGCGCCCACACACGAGCACCGCATCTGTTTTGATGGCAAACCCTCGTAAGCGACTGCTCTCTTGAGGCAATAAGCTCTGATTTGCCGAAAATGTCGAACTGTAAGGTGTCTCGGCACGCAGCAAGCCCAATGTTACACGAAAACCAGTTGCATATTTAGCCACGTTAGGCGTACGAATAACGCGAGCTTATATTACGCGTAAATGTTGACAATGAAGGATCGTCCCCATCCAGACAGATTATTGCGTGTCAGCACGCGCTCTTTGAACCGCAGCCACCGGAGCAACTTGCGGGACGCGCGGCATTGCATTGCGTTGCTCGTTTTATTTGATCTGTGCGTCCGTTTCACGAATGGCGACCCGAGGCAAAGGTTTAAAACGTTTAGGGTGGACACGTCTGACCGTGACATCTGTCAATATTTACTGTTGACCACTGAGAATGAAACGTGTTCCGTCGTCGCGTGCGTCGTCATTCACCGGAGCCATCCCGCGCGCCCCAAAAGACTCGTTTACCAAAAGTGTTTCGCTGTATTTTCTAGATTTTAATTAAACGATTGCGCCATTTAAAATATTGACAGGGATAAATGGGGCCACGGCAATACCAACGCGCCTCCTAAAAATTCCGCGACCGATTTTGTTCTTCTTATTTTGTAATAAATACGCACTGAGGTTGCTTGGCCAGTAGTGCTGAATAAAAAAGCCAGCTAAAGCCAATAAAAATAAAAACAATAATCAGTGATATCTCAAAATCATTTTCATTCTAAATAGTGTTTGTACCCAAACTGAAACATTAACAAATACTGCTGACGTTTACATGTCACGCGATTCTGTTGGGAGAAAAGACCAGTGCGCATTTTCACCGAATTCTGGGATGAAAACCTTTGGTCGGTGACATATTACGTCGGAGGTGGGCTTCGTATTTGGAGTTAATGAGCCGATTGATATCAGCGAGAGTCACCGGTTCCCTGCCATCCATCTCTCTTTCGCGGGGAGAGGAGGGATCAGCTCGCCCATAACATTTGGAGCTGGTGCAAGCCGCGTTCAAATAAAACAGTCGTTTACATTTTTCGATTATTGCGATGCTCAAAAATCTGAAGTGATGTTTTTGAACACATTTCTTAACCACAAAATGACATATTCGACGCGTCATGAGCTCAGAAACGCTATCATATCATTTTGCGCATTTTGTCTAGTTTCCTCTTTAAATACTCTTGAAATAAACGGGTCAAAATGTCGTAATTATTCGTATTATATTGTAATATGTCGTGGCTTTGAAATCTTTATCTTTAAAATAATAAAATACTGTACAATATTATGGTGGGCACAGTTTCTACAGCTTTCCAATATAATTGTAATTTTAATTTTAATTCCTAAGGTTTTTTAAAAACATAATGAAGAATAGTGTCATTATTTCACCAGAAGTAACACAATAATTATACAGGAGGGTCCAACACGTATTGAAAGACCAGCTTTTAAAGATTATCTATATGTGTAAATATAATATATATTTTGTGATTATAAATAAATGATAGAATAGCTATAAAGTGTCGGCCTACTTCAAAATAAATCATTGAGACACGATGAGACGCAGTGAGAAGTAATAAAACCTGTAAAAAAAACTGTAAAATTTACATTACATTTACTGTAAAATGCGTTATTGTTGATTAGTCACACAAAGACTTGCTGCCCAATTTCATACTCGTTTCATTTGCTTTTCAGTTTATTTTCATTGTTTATTTCCAGACAACGAACGCCCAATACAATAGTTTTTGACTAAAGGTTACAGCAGAGTTTCCAAACGAAATGATGCAGGTAAAATGTTATATTTCTGCCTCTATAATTGTATTGTCAGTAGCTTGAAGACCACATTTAAGACTTAAGACTTTAACATATAGTTTTATTTAATGCATCACAGGTGATTTGATAAACTGCTTAGCAGTTTCCGGGATATTCAAGCGAATTAAACTCCAGGAGAGGGCGCTATCATCACGTGATACAAAGCTTGTGCATTGCCCAGTTCACATATAAAGTTAGTATGAAGGCAAATGTTGAGAGAGAAATAATCACAGAGAAAGATTACCAAAGATATGGTAAGTAGCGTCTCTGAAATAGCCTTTTTAAGATCAAATTATGAAACGCGTAAACAAACGAGAGAATTACGCAGACTATCATAAAATCAGAGATGAAACCAAACTAGATAAACCTGCCTAAAACCTTCAAAGTTTTTTTTTTTAAGTTTTTTGTTAAACTCACAACGAATGGTTTTAATTTTGCTTTTCTCCCACATAGTTGATGTGCACCGTTGCCTTAATTCAAAATCGAGTCTAAATAAGTACGTTAACGCATTTACAAATCAGACCGGCCGAGAAAACGCGTGTAAAATCTTCACCGGCCACCGCGCGCGTTTTCTGCATCACTTTCCGCGACTTCTGTCGTTCACCGACAGCGCGGCGATCTGCGCGTGCGCGCCACAGCCTTCACGCGCGCTTGACAACGCGAGCGGGCGTTTGTCCTCCAAAACTCCTTGCGAGAACGGAAACTGTGATCGGTTATCGGCGCGGTACCCGACTGGAAGGGAAGTAATTTGAAAGATGCTTTAAACTGGGTAAATTGCTGATATGACTCATCCAAGACACCCACGAGCCTCTGATCCATCGAATGGGAGGGAGGGGAACGAATCTGTGTGTGTGTGTGTGTGAGAGAGAGAGATGGAGAGAGAGATGGAGAGGGAGGAGGCAGATAGAATGCAAAAAGATGAATGGAAGCGCATCGTGAGTATGAAGCCAGAAAATAAATGTTGGTAACGGTGCGAAAAGTAGAGTCACGCCCCGCGAGACACGCTCTGGACAGATGTTTTCCCTCCTTGCTCGTCACCCCTGACACTTTCCGCAGACGCTTTTAAGAGCCTGTCACGAGCACGTGTCGCTGAAACATCTGTCATTCAATCTCGGCGAGTTTATGCCCTCCGGCCAGCCACGGAACATTGCGTCGATGTGCTTGTAACGTTATTGTCACTCGGTGATGAATTGCCTGCGCTAGTAAGTCTCTTTGGATAAAAGCGTGTGCTAAACGAATACACGTAAAACTAACCCTACGAGTATGGAGAGCCAGCGGTAACCGGGGCTAAAAGCAGCTCTTTAATGTCAGTATAAACGGCGGCTCAAAAGACATTTCACCATTGTAACGTGATAGTATTTATGAGTGCAACTGGATATTCAATAAAAAGGTCCTTATGTGTATTGGGACGCAGGATGTATGACAAATAAGAGTCTGCTGACATCCACTGACAAGGAAAGCTGGGTTTTGATGATAAAACAAAAAAAGACAAATTTATCTTCAGAATAACATTGATAAACCGTATTCAATGAAACCAGAACTGTGTAGACTAGCAAGCCAGTAAATAACGGTCAATTCTGATCTCATACAGACTTCATATCGATTCGTAAAGCAAGCAGGCGGGACACAATTACGCCTGGATATTATCTCCGAAAACGGGCGTGGGGGAGGGGGTGCTGGTGATGTCATAATGGCGGCGAACCGAGAACTCGAGGTTCGTTTGTTGCCTTTCAGACTTTTCGACAAAGCACGCAAACAGTCGACGCGTTAATCGGCTCGCGTGGACGGCGTCACATTAACATCACCATTATCTGTTTCGTGTCGCTCGACATCGCCTTCGTGTGAGCGTGCGCGGGCGAACGCTGATTGCGTGTCTGCGAGAGGGATGACATCTGCGTAATTTCAACATGATGACGGGCCCCACGGGAGCCAGCGGCGGAGATGATCTGAGTCCAGCTAAGTACTATTAATCGTTTAATTACCACGGGCTGATTCAGTTCATCAAAGCCCTCTCTGCATCGCCTCGTACAAATCCATCCATTATGAGGTCATTCAAGCCCTCGTCAATCAAATCGCACGGCCCCCGCCCCTCGTCCCCTCGACCAGCTTGTGTTTTTACAGTGTGGTACGACCAGGTGACACGAAAAGAACAGTAGCTCTTGTCCTATTCAGTGGCACACTCAGTGAGGCAGATGGCTATGTTGGTTTGAAGCAATATGTTTAATAATGAGGCCTATTATGAGTGGAGATTAGTACATAAGCCTCGGCACAAGGACGAGAGATTCATTGAGAATATTTGGATGAAACAGAGTCTGTGAGGATGTATTTGCCATTTCCTTTGTGTCTGATCTGTTGACTGAGTGGCACCCATTTGTTTGTATATTACCAAACATAAATTATCCATTTGTTTAGTCATTTTGCCTTTGTCCCCCACAATGCCACTATATTATTTTATGCCAGTCAGTCAATTGGCCTTCAGGATTTGTAAACATGTTCCAGACGAAAACGTTTCTAATACTCTCTCCGTTTCACTTGAACTTTCACTTGAACAATCTGAACTCTCTTTACAGAAACGTTCTGAGAACGTAGTTCATTTTTTATACAAGTGCCATAATGAAAAGCGGAACTTCAAACAGCAGGTAAGCAAAATAATAACATAATAGCAGATATCATTCAGAGAGCATCGATTTCGGAGGCCATAAGTTTAAAAAATCGATTTTAGCAAGCGCTTGTTAAAGGGGTGGTTGCGTTACTGACGTCAACACACAGCAGAATAAACACGACTATTACATCTATATTGTGACACAGAGTAAAACAAATAACTCAACAAATACAAAAAGTGCAGGGTGGGACTTCAGTTTATCCATCGGAATTTGAGTGAATCACAAAAAGTGGGCGGGCCATATCATACTGTGGAAGACTTCACCTCCTCCTGCATTACCTACAACACTAGTCTCCCCAAAATAGCTTTTTAACTTGGTTAACTATTGGTTATTCGACTATTGGTTAACTATCAGTTATTTGACTATTGGTTAACATTATTTTCTCCATCATCTATATTGCCCAGCTAGGTGGTATTAGCCCAAAAGAAAAGTTACAATGACAAACTTTATGTGAATAATTTTATTTTTTGTAATTTTATAAATTAAAATAAAACGTTGCGCTAATTAACTCATTTTATTTATATACTGTCTCTCTGTAATGAGAGCTTTTTGTCCATACTTTTTGCAGCCAGTACCAACCTAAACTGTTGGATTGTCTCTTTAAACTGATTCCTGGTGGGTGTTTTTAACGGAGTACAGAACAGGCCAGGCGGTGTCCTCTGACGAGTGGTGACCTTGTTGTACCAGATAATGTTTTGATAAGGCAAACCTGCTCCTCTGCATCCCACCATCATCCACTAACTCGCCCACGATGCCTCTCCATGCAGCCTCTTATAAAGAGACCAGATTTCACAACCGCACAACAGTGGCAAATTAATAGATTATAAACTACACCAGCTAGCTTACATAAACGTTTGCTAATTAAAACAATTGCTGCAATTAACTGCAATTTGTTATTAACCAATTTGTTATTTGAATGAAAATAAGCAGAGTATTGTTGAGTATACTTCACTCGACGGCACTATAACTGCAATTCTTATGGTTTAAATGTAAGCAAAATTATTTCTATGCATTTTAACGTTACACATTTGTGCATGTATGAAATAAATTCAGATACAGTGATAGAGAGTTACGGAAGTGTGCGAGTGTGACAAATCATTGTACAGCCACAATAACAGAGCGAAGCAAATGACTCAGAGCTCTAATCGTTTGAAGAATTCAAATAGTTGCATTTCTTTTCATTTGCACGGGTGCGCAGCGCTCCAGTTAACTATTATTCTATAGCTACCTATATTTTAATTCAAAACATTCCGTTTTATCGTTTGTTTCAGCACTGCAGAGGCCATTTAAATGGCGACTGACATCTGTATGTTGCTCTGCATGCATATCCGCATCTTAGATGAAGCTAATTGGATAACCACGGCAAGTTAGGTGCTAAATTGCTTTTAATTCGTAGGCGATAAACTTGAAGTCAAAGCCAAACAGGGTAACACTCATAATTACATGACTCACATACACGACCGGCCCTCTTCCTACTTCCTCTGAAAACTGCTGAAAGACAGACTTGCGACACATGACCTTAGAATATGCATGGAACTATAATTTCTGATCAATCTATAGTCACCATCGGACCAGTCTCTGGTGCTGTAATTGCTCGTACGCTCTCCCACAACATGCCATGCATGTTTTGGTTGCGACTGTCAACGTTTGACAGATTGCATGTTTTGAAAGTGGTGATTAATAATGAGTCATATAATGAATCAGGTTTTTGTTTAGCTCCTGTGGTTAATCATGTTTATCTGCCTAACATGTATGTTGCGTTCCTGGTTAATCTTTATATACTAAACTTACTCACCAGTATATAAATATACAAATATGTGGCGTGGCGTCGCAACACATGCTTCAACAGTCTGCGTAAAAACATGCATGCAAGATAAAACTTCTCACTTCCTCTTTCTCATTACGTTTATTTTTTTAACTTGGCACCATCTGCCCTTTTTGTCATGGAAACGCATCGGTTTGACTTCGCAAAATACATCAACGGAATGGAAAAAGACGGAAACTGTATTGAGGACCTGCGAAAATGATAGAGTGACTGAAGAAGAGATGGAAGATGAGAAAATAAAGAAAGTGGCAAAATACTGGAGAGAAAAAGACAAATGCTGAAAAACTCACATATGAGGGGGGGGTGCTGGTCAAGAAGTGAAAACTGTGTGACTGCAAAGATCAGGGGGAAGTGGGCAAGGAAGGACTGGAGTAAAGGGGCTGAGTGGAGGAGGGTGAGAGAGAGAGAGAGAGAGAGACAGAGGTAAAAGAGGGGACTGGGAAAGAGGGGGATATAGAGATAGAGGGGGGGCTGGTGATCCTCAGGGCTGGATGACTCACTTTGCTGCAGCCGTTTGTGCGTCACTGACGCAGGGCTGGAGGAGGAGATAGCAGAGGTCTGCACATTTAATTACAACCTGCCAATTTATATACAGTGTACACACACATTCTCTCTCTCTCTCTCTCTCTCTCTCTGTTCCCCTAATGCCAACGTATGATAACATGAACGCTCAAAGACCCTCACATCTACACACAAGGCCACGAAAATCTCTACATTTGCACTGATGTGTAGAGACACACACACAACCACTCATCAATGCAAATTTTTGGCAGCTTGAGACGTCGTCGTTAGAGAAACAGATTCGGAGAGAGCTCGTGTATATCCACACGCATGTAAATTCCTCTTGCAAACTCGTACTATCACACAATAAACTTTAAATTAAATGGATGGAAAAGGAGAAAACAAATCGCAGTTCTCGCTTTAGTCAAACGTATCTGCAAGATAGCACAAAATGACTTGTGACAAAATCGCTCTACGAGTGGAATGAAACCTCAAAGATCGTCACATTAACAGATAATGTCTTTTAAAAAACATGATGGCTTCCTGCCTCTGGAACAGACTTCCGTCTGGCTGATAGCGCCGTCAAGCGAAGCAAAGACACACATCATGGTGAAAGATGGGATTTTAGGTTACAAGCCGAGTTGTTTTGGCACACAATGGGGAAGCTGGAAAACAGTAGAAAACCCTTTTAGACTTCTTTAGCGTTTTGAAACGAGGCCCTTCACCGAGTACTGTGTGTCTTTCATGAAACAATGAGAGCGTACGCGAGTACAGCTTAGTTTAAGAGTCCCCCAGGGGGTTTTACTGACTGGAGAGCGTGTTTTTGGAAATTATCATAAATTATAAAACCGAACCCTTTCGACATTATTGTAACCTCCATCCTCATCCTCATTAGAAACACAACACGTTTGTGCGCACACACACACACAGCCTCGGTCTCCTTGAGCGGCAATTACTCCGAGAGTGCCCGTGAGCCACATTCGCTAAACAATAGCCGCAATCAGCCGCCCTTTCGCGAGCTTCTCGCTCTGTTCCGGCTTTCTTGTGTGAGAAGAGAGCAATTTAAGCAAACAACAGCATTCCAAAGAAATCGCAAAGAATTGAGAGACTGCACGCTGGGCCAATGATTGGCCAAAGCGGCTGCACGCTCTCACAGAACACGAGAGCAAAACATAACGCGCCGTCATTTCGTTTTAGCTCTAATACGGCAGCTGCTGATTGGACTGGAGGGATTGTGGTGTTTTAGTATAAATACCCCAATGGATCCACCTCCGAAAGTGAGACTCCGCTCATTGTTTAATCAGAAACAGCTAAGCCGAGTGCACGCTATTGGTCCGTCATTCAAAACATGGCGACCAAATGTCAGGCAGATTTAGCTTTGAATTGTGGGGGGAAAAA
>JAZGTI010007652.1:0-21342 GCA_036877585.1 Botia kubotai
TTAATGTGAGTCTAAGAGTATAAATCTGAGACGGGCATCTGCCATGAAGCAGGATTAGAAGAACAGAGGAGGAGTCAGGATCAAGGTGTGTTACTCAACCGTCTCTGACGCACACACGGTTGATTATGACTAAAAAGGGAGCTTGTCTCATCTATCCCATCTAGAATGATAAACTCCTACCCATGTGCATCCACTGGCCATTCTTCTGGATTGGACTCAACATTTATTTCCATTACTATGAAGCTGCTTCAGTTTAACAGGGATAAACAAGAGATTGCATTGGATGTAAACCCTGTAAACCAGTTTCTCTGTATTTACACACCTACATAGTGAGTAAGAGCCTCTCCTGCTGTAGTGAGTCTCTGTATTCATCTTCTGATATGTTTTTAAGATTAGCCCAAACGTGTTTTTTGCTAAAGCAAATAGCACGTGAAATTTGACCACAGTGCTCCTCGAGGCTATATTATCAATGAACATAAAGCAAAGGATGCAAGCCTGTCTGCTTTACCTTCTGTCCTTGGGGAATTGGTGGAAGATCTCTTCTACTTGTGCTCTGAATCTACGCAGAATAATATCCATAAACCACAGATCTCAACATACACACTATGAAACAACGCAGTTCTTTAAATAACTTAGAAAAGCCATGCGTACCTGTGACAAACTGTTCGCAGACCAGCTGAATGCACACCACACGCGACTTTTCATATAAGCAAGCAACAAACCTTTGCGTCCGTATCCATTGTTTTGAGGTTTATAATAACAGCTATCGGTTTAATTAAGGCGTAATTTTGAATGAGTATGTTGATGATCTGAGATTTTGTTTTGCACGTTGTCTATTGTTGACGTTGGAGACGAGTGGGCGTGTCTCACTTCCTTGACGTGTTAACTCTGTTAGATGCGCGCACCAATTCAGACCGTAATTATTCGTATATAGACGCACCAGATTACGATACCAGTGACGTGACGTCATGGTGGAATATTCCGCATTAACTCAGTCCTCGTTTTTGGTTCTCGGATTAATAGTATTTAAACAGCGCATCTTTTATGGGGGCTTAATAAATGTTCAGGTTTCAGTTTTCCTCACGGGTGAAAATACTGCAATTTGAAAAAACAAACAAACAGAACAGAAAACACTTTTTATTTAGACTAATATTTTTACAGACAAAACATACAGAATTCTCATCATATAAGGTGAAAAAGAAAAAAAAATTGCATATTCATGCCCTTTGCCTTCTCTTCGCGTCTCTTAAGACTGGTCTGTTGGTCTGATCCATGCAGCTGGTACCCACTGCGGCTCATCCTGAGCTCTCCTCACTGCAGTGAGCAGCTGCACGCACGCAGCCTGCAGGCCGTCGTTTATGATCACATGATCAAAGAACTGACAGTACTGCTGCTCCATCTTGCGTCCTGCATCCTCTATTTCCTGAAAGTCTTCATCCTGAGAGAGAGAGAGAGAGAGAGAGAGGCCTTTGAGGAAATAGTTCATCCTAAAATTAAAACTCTCTCTTTACATATTCCTCAACAGTCTCATTTGTGTTACGCAGAAGCAAACAACAGCATATAGGTTTGGAATAAATAAACACAAATGAGACTGTTGAAGAATCTGTATGCGGTTCTTTTCCATACGAAAACACGAAAACTGTTTATAATGAGTTTAAATGCAAAAAGCTGTTTAAATCCTTTGGATTCTGACACACATTTGTTACAATGGCGATCGGCAAATTATGACAGAATATTCATTCTTTTTAAAATATAAACATCACGCAGTAACACAAACCGTTATACTGTGAAACAGACTGGACACAAGAAGCAATCACACCTTAAAGGGTCGGCTGATGTAGTAATTTGTGATGATATGAGAGTTCATTCGTGTGTGTTTCATCTGCTCAGTGGACGGAGGCTTTATAAAGATGATATAAGCTCTCAGCTCAGGGGTCCTTACTGACTCGAGAGCCTGAAGGTAAATAACACAGTAATTGTTAAATGGCTCTGGTTAATTTTCTGGTTAACTAGTTTTGGTTAACTGGTTACATTGTAAATGGAAGTAACCGTGGATGAAGAGATTTTTAAGAGCTCACATATGCTTCAATGTCAATCACACAGATCTTTCCGTTGGCCAGAACGTCTTTGACTGCATCTACACTGGTACCATAAAGGTGACCTTTGAACTCCCCAAACTCAATAAACCTGAGACACACAGAAAAAACAAAAATGCCACCTGGATTATGGAAAAACAGACAAACTGATGTAAAAACAGCAGAAACAGGAAGTGTGTCTGTTTGACACACAGTGCAACACCTGTGATTGCAGATCATGTTGTCAAACTGCTCTTTGCTAATAAAGTGATATTCCCTGCCAGATTCCTCATGGCATCTGGGCGGTCGTGTGGTATCTGAGTAGAAATAACAATCAAAACATCTTAAACATGAGAACAGTTTTTCACAAGGAAAATAGAATTTAGTTATATCACAGAATTTCAGAAAAGCTCACGAGGAACAGCTCCTTGGTAAACTTTTGGATTGATCTCAATTAGCCTCCTGCGCAATTCATTCACGCCCACCCCAGACGGACCTGGTGGCAGATCATTGGTCCAATTTAAACCAATCGGTGTAATTAGGTACGTAGCTACAGGAAGTTCCGCGATGTTTGCAACTCGCCATTTGCTGTCTGCTTGTGTGTGCAGACTCTACTTACCCAGCAGTGCTATTAGGCGGTGTGTGTGTTCTTGGTGGTGCTGGTACCGCACCACCTCTTCGTATGGGTTGGCCAGGGAACTGTAACAGCTTGTGGGGCAGCGAAGGGAACAAAACTGAGAAGATCCAAAAGCCTGACCTTTCTTCCGACGACATAGACGCAGACTTCGCCGGAAACCAGCTGACAAACACACGATCAGATGAGCAAACAATGGAAGCACAATCAATAAAACTTAGACACCTGCCAACTAGGGACAAGTAAAATATAAAAGTTTACAGACTTCATTTATACTCAGTCATTATGTGCAAAATGTCATATTTCAGGTACAGGTTACCATACCTGACAAACATGTCACTTTCACTATAAACTGTACGTGGTTAAGTACAGTTATTAATTTAAAGTAGTTTAAAGATAACTCACTCAAATAAATCCCCTCAATGTTGTTGCTGAATTCACCCTCTTCTGGAAAAAGACACGACATACAGTCAATACAACATACAGTAAATATTGATCTGTATAATTTCTTTGGTAATATATACTCACCGTCCTTTAACTCCTCTGAAGGCGTGACCACGTATACAGATTTGAACAAAAGTAAAAGAGGCATTAACATCTTCATACATTTTACAGATGATCTAAATCAGGGGTCTCTGATCCTGCTCCTAGAGGACCGATCCTGTTCCAGAGTTTAGCTCCAACCCCCAATCAATCGCCAGTTTGAAAATGTTCGAGTCAGCTAGATCAGGTTCGGGTGCGTTTCACTGGTTGGAGCTAAACTCTGGAACAGGATTTAATGTTTCTATGTCAGATGGAATTGTTTCAGAAGATGGTTTGAAACCCAATAATTGTTCTCCTGATAAGTCAGGACTTACCTACCAGATTCAAATGCCTCCTCGTCTGTTTAAATATAAAGTTCATAATGAGTTGAGATGAGATTGCTGAGATTAAACATATATGAATATAAGGACAATAACTGTCATCAACTGTCATGTTAATATTCAGACAAATAAAATGTACCTGCTTCTACACATTTGTCATCTATAGCAATCATGTCCTCTTCTGTAAGACAAAGAAATGCAGAGTTCAAAAATAAGTGAAAATAAAGACAAGTCTGTATGTTTTGAGGTCACTGTTAAGTGCTCACCCTCATCCACTGTGCTTACTGCAGGTTGTCATGGAAACAAAACATAACCAATATATAGCAGCTGTTAAAAGTATTGTAATAACTAGTAATAATGACTGATGAATGCTTATATTCTTACAGGTTGTGACACAGGAGTGGGGCTGATAAGGCTGAGACCACCAAAACTCCTTCTGCCTTCTGCAAACACGCACCCAAACACACATTTAGGTCATAAATATAAAGCTCCAAATTCTGGAAAACAGCGATTACTGGCATAATCTTAAATCACAGTCTTTAAATCTCATCACAGCCCATGCAAATGTTTCATTGACTATTAAGTCACTGCCTACCAAGAACTGACCTTTTAAACAAGCTTGTGGAAGGAATGAGGCCCGCACAGGCAGCAGTGCTGGGCAGCTTTATGGCCTGCCACCAGACGGCGTCTGTCTGGTCCACAATCTCAAGGATATCTCCCTTTCTGAAGGCCATACCAGCGTCTGCACAGGGAATGGAAGGGTCCACTTGGGGGTTGTAGTCCACCATGGCACGCACATACAGCTTGTGAAAAGAGAGCACAGGCGTTAAAGATGTTGTAGTGTGACAGACACACAGACCTGTGCAGGAACCATTGACACATATTGACACATATATTTGAGTCACAGAAGTACACTGATGCTGTGAGTTATACATACTGTTAAATATAGTATATGAAACAGTATGCAGTTATTAAGGTAGTATGCAAATCTGTACATAGCCTTATTTACATACTCCTAGAACAAAGATAAAGCACTAGATTGAAAGGTCGATCACAGTTTATATCGTATCTTTAAATTCTGTTTATTTACATAAGAAAAAAGCATGTGATACTTACTGTGTTGTTTGGGGAAGGTTTAGGGTGAGGGGTGGGTTTGGAGTTTTGGGATTTTATTTAAATTACAATAGGGTCAAGAGTGTAATTACATCAATACACTTTAAATGTAAGTACAGTTTAACAACATTCATGCAATAGTTACACAATAGTTACACTGTGTACCATTTTTCTTATTTAAGTACAGTTAAAGACTTTATTATAAAGCAGGACTGACAGATCTTACTGCTACAGACAACTGTGACATTTGATATCTCACCATGGTTTGGTTGTTCACTGGCCTGTCAGTGATAGGAACCACCTTAAACATTATGGTTCCTTGGGAATGGGCCTGCAGTGGAAAATAAATGAACAACAGTCTAATGCTAATATGACGAACCCATGAATATTCATTTATTCATTCATTCAAATTGTCTCGCTCATTATAAAGTTTTGTTGTTAGACAGAAAACTTGGTTTGTGGTTATAAAATATAAAATATATTTGGCTATTTGTCTTGCTGGTTCATGCTGGTTACAAAAAATCCATAATTCTGGTCGAGATGTTCACCAGAAGAGAAGCTGGTCAACAGCATGATCTTTAGGGTGAAGCTTGTTCTGGTGTAGTCATGAGTACTAATAAAGATTGTAGATATTAACACAGTGCCACAGTTCTAGTACTATGAATGGGGGAAAGTGCAATGCTCAATATGGCCGCTCCTGTGAAAGAAGTCCCGCCTTCCAGTAAAAAGAGCCAATCGTCAATCGTTCTTGTCAATCGTCAAAGGTACTTGCCAGACTTATTAACAACTTATTTACTGGGCATACGCAGTAGCTGAAGTGACCAGGAAATTTTGTTTTTCAATTTCAAACAATTTCATCTTAAGAAACAGAATTTATGGTACATTTCATGTCAGGTTTAATAGTTGGTCAGAAATATATTGTTTTATTGTAACCTGTCTTTCTCCAGGTACATGGTCTTGTATAAGTAATAGCTCCCTGGAGGTATTGCAAATATGGCCGCCAAGTGCAGAGACCTTCCTTAAAGAGACCAGAATTTGTATACTAACCAGAATTTGTATGATCTGTTCTGGTTCCAGTCCAAACACAGGATGACCATTCACCTCCACTAGCCTGTCTCCTCCATGCAAGAGACCTTAAACACAAAGCACATAAACAAGATGTGGGTCTACATTAGAGAAATGCTATCAGCAGAGGGTGTGTGTGTGTGTCAACTGTATATCAGAGATTCAGGAGAAACAGGCAGTTCTCACCACTGCGCTCAGCCAGTCCTCCATGTATAACTCGAGCAATGTATATTTCCCCCGTCACCTCATCTCGTCTGATCGTTGCTCCCTACATGCCAGGAGACAGCAGATATCAATCATAAAGTGTAGAAGGTTTCATTTATCACATACATAGCATGCGTTCAACAAACATCAAAACCACTGATTGGGCGTGGCATGCAAAAGATCATTTATTCATGACAGACAAATGAACGGCGGTGTGTCACATGAACAGAAGGAAGATCTTTGGAAAGGTCAGAAGAAGATGATGAAATAAAAATGAAGATGAAAAAGATGCTCAATGACATTTGGATAAAGAGACCAACGAACAACTTCCAAAAACACTGGAGGAACACTGATGTTGTTATCATGGTAACTTAAATAAAAGGTGGTAATATACATAATAAAGGAGGAGTAAAGAAACAGCATGCCTGAGACAGGAAGAATCTGAAAGGATGTTAAGAACCATCGAACGGTTGAAGAGCTTTTTTCCTATTTCCTGTCTTTCTTTTTCTTCTTCTGGCTAAAGAAGCTTCTGCTGATCTCTATTTGGTTCTGGGAAGGCCTGGACATCAATGAGCCATTGGTCATCCTGTGGGATAGAGATGGCGATGGCTTTGTTTTGACTCCGCCTCTCAGTGATGCAGCATTGGAGGCATGGCTAAAGGATCTTCTCTTTGATACCATTGGCTGTTCCAGCAAAGTAATATCAGATGAAGAAGAGGATGAGGAAGTGCAAACAGAACAACGGGAACAGCGAGAGGAGGACGTAATAGCTGGACTGGTGGGAACACTAAGGGATGTCCTACCCCACCTGTTAGCCGCTGCACTTGCATTTATTGCATTTTTATGGGCATTAACAGGGGTTGCATTTCTTTCAAGAAAATCATTGTGCACTTCTGTCACTATTTTAGGTGCTGAAGTTGTTGTGTCGCCTGTGGCAACCATCTCCTGAAGCTTGTCCACCACAACTGTCAGCATCGTCATAGCCTGAGAGTTCTCCTGCATGCTCTCAGATATGCGATCAGTTGCAGCGACCACCTTCTCACCAAGCACCTGCATGTTTTCAGAACTACGCTCTATGAGGCCAGCTGCCTGCTGCAATGAACTCCGCAACTCATCCAGACCTTCTTTTTGTGGCAGTTTTACATGGGAGCGTGTGATGGCCTCTCGTACTCGATGACAGTGTATTGGGCTGGGGGGGGCAGTCCGGGCATGAGGGGCTTTTACAGAATGTTCCTGAGAAACATGACAACAGCAAGATGTTGAGGAAGTCCATGGAGAAAGTCGGGAGAATGTGTGTGGCAACGAATGACCATCATCACTTTCCTCACCACTGTCTGCATCCTCAACAACATCATCTTCAGAGAAAGAACGAGGAAGGAATGGTGAGATCAATAAAACAGAAAGACAAAAACACTGATTAGATAATCCATACAGGAGAGACCTACAAGTCACCAAACTTGGTGAAATTAAATAATACAAATGAACCTCCAGATACAGGTTTGGTCCTTACCAATTGCAACTGAGCTACAGACACAAGGAGAAGTGCATCTCAGACTCTGTTCCCATAATGCATTGCTCTGATAGCAGCTGCCATGAGAGTTTGGACAGCATGCAGTAGTGGCTGCAATGGTGCTTAGGGATGCAGATGTCTCCAAAGATGTGCAACCTAAACCTTCAGTCACTCGTCCCCCATCTGAGAAGAATCCACGATGTGTTGCTTGTCTTAAAGTGGCCCAATGGCTGGGGAATCCTTTACCATCTCTGGTCTATCCATGTCAACACACAGCTCAGAGTTACCAATATAAACACTCGACAGATGTTAAAATAGCGGTCAGGTAACTTTTTACTCTATAAGATACTGTATAAGAAAGAACTGCATGGCTAAACTGCTCCATAATAAGAGTTTTGAAACACTGTTAGCCTCTGATTTTGTACCATGTTGCCTTGTTGATTTGAAAGACCATGAGAGATGCCAAAATAAATCAGAGGTCAGTAAAAACAAGCCTTAGATTTGCCTACCATTCCTTTTCTGGTCATTCTTACCAGAGGCTGATTGTTTTTGACCAGGCAAACGATCCGCATGGCTTCCTCGTCTTCAGGCAGGTCTTTAGGCAGTGGAGGCAGTTCTGGTTCGTAGTCTCTCAAACTGACTGTGTCATGAGCAGAGAGGAGAGCCTAAAAATGAATGCACATTGCTGTTACACACCACACCCATGACACCAAGGTCAAATGCATGCAAGTCAGAAAGATCTGATGGTCTCCTCCTCACCTGTAGGTGGGGCTGACTGAGGAGGTTGTAGAGCTCTCGAGCTTCTTTTGAAGGGTTTGGGATTGCCAGTAGATCAGACAGAATCTAGAGTGCCAGAACTAGAGTCAAGACAGGAACTTAAAATATATTGGTACTACAGTTAAAACCATAACCGCCTTAGACCCACACCCTTTAAGACCAAGATTTAAACCAGTACCAGACCCCTTGAGACTCAGACCAAAAGTTATTGGTCCCAGATCCAGATGAGAAACTTCAGTGTGGCCTCAAGAGGTCTTAAGGCCAAAAGCACAAGATGAAGACTTGAAGTCTTGAAGTTCTTAAGTGAACTTCAGAATTAAATGTTTTAAATAATGCTTCAATACTTTTAACTTCAGAAGTTATATTTGGGAATATAATCTGCTCACTGCAAACAGGGTCCAACAAAGGTTTGTGAAAGAAGCTACAATAGATATGCATATTGATTTTTATAGGTGAAAATCAAGTACAGCTGACCTGCAAAGACAGTCCAGATGAATAGGAGAGATGCGGTCTAGAAGAATCTTTTAGGTGCTGCTGTAGGCATTCATACACCTACAGACAAAAGGAACGAGAAGATGAGGCATGACCTTAAACTCATTGTTCCTCATCATTCCAGCGTTCCTGTAGCTCAACTGGCAGAGCATGTGTCAAACATCATCAAGGTTATTTCTCACAAAATATATACCTTCAATGAACTGTAAGTTGCTTTACATAGAAGTGTATATCATAATGCATAATAACTGTTGAGTGCATTTAGGTCATACTGTACCTTCAGTAGGGACTGCAGCCAGGGCGCGTTGAGAAGACTGTGTAACAGTTCAACTCCATTTATATCTTTATTTATGGAGCCCCTCACCTCAGCAATCACATGGGTCAAGATCTGCATCAGACCTACAACACACACACAAACATGAGTGTTGGGCAGATGCCACTGGTACATTATGCTGGTCCTCATTATTAGCAGCTTCAGTGGTACCATCTGTACATTTACTTTAAATGACACAAAGAGTCTCTTACCATTGTCTCCCATATCCAGTAAAACTGACGCAGGATCAGTTTCCATGTCTGGTCTCATTCTGAGGCCCGCAGTGACCTGGGCATTAAGCTACAGAAGAGAAACAAGCTGACTCTTCTCATATATAGTATGCTGAATATTTCAAGCTTATTGAAAACAAATTATGGCAGTGTGGTACTAAAGTGTTCTTTTAGTGATTAAAGATCAGGGCTGGTATTCAGAAGGTTATAGGTTTCAAAACCCTCTAAGAGTGATCCAGGAAGATAACAGATACCATTGAAGACACTGACTGCTTGTGTTTCTACAAGGTTTGACTCCCTAAGTGAGACACCTGACAACAGGTGATTCCAGGAGAGTGTCACGTGATTTACTGTGATCACTGTAAGAATAATTACTTTTAATAATTACAAATTATTTTGCTATTTTTTGTAAACATTCTGCTTAGAAATACTATCCTTTCAAAAGACTCGACGACTCGGTTTTTTCAGAGGATGCGTTTATTTGCATATGCAAATCTGATCCGACTGCAGGATGTGTGTGGAACTTACACTAAACAATGTTCAATTCTTAACGGAGCGTCGCGGACACACATACAGCAGCTGTTTAAACATCAAACTTCATAAACAACCTGCTTTATTGTCGCACCGGGGAAACTTAGTTTTAGCTTTTTTGTGATGTTTTTACCATTTTGTACCCTCGCCTGTTTTTAATCTGTTTTTTTTATTATGTTTAATTGTGTGAAGTGCATTGAAAAGCTGTTTTAAAGACGCTATATAAGTTTATTATTATTGTTTTTAGATAAAGGCAAGAGACAACAAGCACAAACCCGCATCCAGCCTGAGAGAATTAAGCAGCAAATCCTTGTCACTCACCTCGCCTCTTCTTTCCAGTTTAGGATATGAAAGAGCGCCCGCTTGCTTTATTTTGCTTGTTGACGGTCAGTTTCAATGTAGATTGTTAAAATATGCTGGCGTAGGATAAGGAATAGCATGAATAATATTCCATAACAAAGTCTTGCGGAAAAAGGAGCATAATCCGTTTCTATCCTGTTTAATCTCTCGCAAGCAAATGAGTCAGATTGGGCGAGAGAAGCGCACGTGTACGGACGGGACGGGAGGGGGGTGCGGGTGTTGCAGAGTGTCTGTGAGTGAATGAGAAAGAGAACGAGTGTTTTATTAGAAAACTTTCACATTATTTTGAATGTCATTCCATCACAAAATGCATTTGATTCTTTCAACTTTTAATGCATCAACATATAATCACGCAGCAGATGCAACGACATGATCACCAGCACACTCGACACTCATTCAGTGACTTCAGTTTAATCTTTTCCCACTGACATTCTCTATCCCAATTCACACCCAATCACCCACATTTACCAAGTGACGAGTGCACACTATATAAATTCTGCATCACGTACACACGCACTTAATCCTGTATATCCTCCTATAATTAAGGGTTGCCGTGTAGGGAATGAGACGCACGCGCACACAGTTGTGTAATGGATAGCGTGTGTTTTTCACCGCTTTAAAAACGTGGACAAAACCCTATTTTAACCAGATTATTTGTTAAATGACATTTAACTGGAAAAATAACTTTTTTACATATTTCTTTGAAGAAATGAAGTTTTAATTTTTATTTTTTACTGACATAATTCACAAATTTTACTCCGTAAATTATCTGCACAGCAATTTAAAGCATTTGATCTCACCTCAAAAATCTCATGTTGGCAACACAACGTGTCCCAGAGTTTCATTATTCTGTTTAGCAAATACACAGCAAATGATGTGTGTGTAAGAGAGGGCTTAGAAATATAAAACTGTAGGACAGCATGCTTTAAAAATGGCAGCATTCATATCCGAGAACATTCACTAGGCCCATATCAAATCATTAGATGATTTGGAAAAGCTGTGTTCCATTTTCATGATTTGCTCCTCCATCTGCCCCCCCTCCACCCTCCACTCTGTAAAATCAGTTTAAATTAGGAAAAAGATAAACAGATGTTGGTTTAAGGACAGTTTAAAATCGTGGCTCTCAACTGGAGGGTTGTGACCCAAAAACATATCTTGATTTGGCGAGCTTAACGTCCAATCAAATCCTATGCTGTACTGGTGTATCTGTCACTTGGTAGGAGCTAATTGGGTGGGTGCAGAAACAAGCTGCAAGGTTTTATTGCACACAGGTTACAGGCTTCAGATTTTGCTAGGACAATTTGTTGATGTTCACTGTAAACTCTGGCTCCTGTTCAAAATATTATATTTCTCTGTCCAAATCATTATTTAAGCACTTAACAGAGTTCACACGAAGATTGTAACTACCATTCAGAGCTTTATTGCAATTAATTTGAATTATGAGTCAACAAACAGTTTGAACAATTCATTTCCTTCACCTCTTAGAAAAGAATGACACACACACACACACACAGGTTAATATACACACCATGGCTCAGCAGAGGAAAATGGAATTATAAGCCATAACTTCCTGTATCCAGAGTAAAACATGAACCATGATATTCATGCAACGTTGCAAACATCAGTGGCTGTAAACATCAACAGTCCTCTGCCGTAACAGTTTCACAGAGTTTTAACCATTACATACAATCACATACACAAGCTTAAGATTCTGATCTCTGATCTGATCCTTGGAAATGGGTTTTCATACCATTTATTCAAACACACCTTTTCAACATCGCCGTCCTTCTGCCTCTATAAAATCACTCAGATGAGCTAAATCACTCAGATGAGCTAAATCACTCAGATGAGCTAAATCACTCAGATGAGCTACATCACTCAGATGATCTACATCATCAGATGAGCTACATCACTCAGATGATCTACATCATCAGATGATCTACATCACTCAGATGAGCTACATCACTTAGATGATCTACATCACTCAGATGATCTACATCACTCAGATGATCTACATCACTCAGATGAGCTACATCACTCAGGTGATCTACATCACTCGGATGATCTTTTCTGCAGCCAGACCTGACCCTCAAAAACATAAAACATCAATAAAAGAAAACATGCACTGTTAGCTTTAAAATGAGGCTCCACTGAAAGCTATTGCTGAATAATGATGTACCCATAAACATCCATAACGCAGTGAGAAGCAGTTACAAAATACTTCTGTTAAGAAACAAAGTGTACAGTTATGAAAACTACAGTGCTTATGTGCATCCCAATGACCTCTGCAGTGGTTGCTCTTTCCAAGAACACTAAAATGCAGAAAACAAACGATCTCATGGCCAAATTAGGTCAGCATGCAAATCTTGACTCATGCTATGAATCATGGGAAATGGGTGCAAGATTTTGAAACGTTTGTCCCCAACAACTCAAACATTAACTGTAGATGTAGATGTTTAAATAAACATCAGCCCATAATTAGCGTTAAGATTAAATACCCTCATTTCAAAACAATTCCACAAAAATACTTCATATTTCACAGACAGGAAATTGCTTCAAATGTTTGTGTGCAGAACACACGGTTCAGGAACTTCTGTGCGAGTGCATAGAAAACAACAACAACAACAACAAAACGTTGACCAACAAACAGTGCAAACTGTTTTAATACTACGTTTCATTTGGCGGCTGTAGATAAAGATGGAACACAACATGGCGACCATCTCTGTACGTAGAATATGTTAGAACAGCCCACCAATTGTATTCCACATGGATCGGTTGTCAGGCAGATAACTGATGACAAATCTGCTTCTTATTTGTGGAGCTCTTCAGGTAACAGTCCAGGTATTGCCTTAATGAACATTCATTAATCTTATAATCTGATGTACTGGTGATGGGTGCGTGATATGGGTCCAGGGCATTGTGCTGCTTGTACTGAATGATACGATTCTGTTAGAAAAGGTTTGCTGTAGTTGTTTACTTCAAAGACAGAGGTAGACGGCAACTGTTGTTTCGGATGGATTACAGTACAAAACAAATGAACTTCATTGTCATCGTGAAATAAACAGTCAACAACAGCCTGCTTTTGAAAGTTGATCCCTCAGGAAAATGGCCATAATAAAAACACTGAGACCACAGAATCATTGTGGTGATGGAAGCAATTAAAAAGCCTCAATAAGCACTTTAAACCGAATGAGGAAGACAAAAAATGAGTTAATGTTAGAATCGTTTGAAACAGACAAATAAAACTGGAATCCTTGCTCAAAAGTCTGACTTGCACATAAACCTGACTGTTCTGTGTAACAATGAGAGCTCAGCCAATGGTATCACCCTCCCCAGGCCATGTGACCTAGCTGCAGAACACAACTGGTGCATCACATGCAGATCATGGCAAACATCACTCCCACTCAGATCGAACTCTGTGATTGGCTGGTCCGTTTGTCAGTCACTCAAACTGTACCACCAGATGGGTTTGGTGAGATTGTGATTCTTAAGTGAGCTTCTCATGCTGGATTTGATAGTAGCACGCCTGAGTGAGGAAGAGGAAGACTTCAGAATCTCACGACATGCACTGCTTATGGGTACATTTGTAGTGCAGGTTTTATAAGTATATACCTTGAGTGTGGTAAACATGATTCCATGCTCTCCATGTTGTACACACGGATCCATCAAGTCCTCGATTAGACTGACCTCTGACCCCAGATTCCTTATCCTGTAGAGACCAACAGCTGTGTCAACTACTACATAACCAGTATTGTTTCTTTCCTATGTGAAAGTACAGGCAAATAACAAGACTGGAGGTATTAAGTAACTTAAATATTCTTAAATCTCCTAAATGACCTGTGATCTTCGTCTTACCGTGCACGCAGAACAACGAAGAGGAAGACAGGAAACAGGTCATCCATAGACCACAGGAAATCCTGTTTCAGGAGTGCGAGAACTTCCTGGGTGATCTCCTCGAAGGTCAACTGGATGACCTGCAGCTTGTCCGAGGGGGTGAAAGTTGTGCTGTCAACAACAAAGAGAAGAAAAGTATTTACCGAAGAGAACCCACGAAAACAAGCAGAGAAACATACTAGCCCAGAACGTTCCAAACCTTATCTGCTGTAGTGTCTCCACTGCAGAGGCAAAGCAGGCGTCCTTACTGCCTGAGAGAACCTACACAGCCAAACCAACTTCCATTAATGTAATCTTTCATTACTGTCTATTATGATTCATCACTGTTCCCTTCTGTCCTGTTCTGGTTTTGATTTCATTGACATTTTAAAGATATTTATAAGTCTTTCTTAAGTATCAGTCACACACAGTTTAAGGCAAATGTCACTCCAAAGCAACTTGCCATTGGACGACAATATCAATTTGTGTAGTTCACTAAACTGAAAYGCACTTCGGTAAATTCCTGATGTAAATTTTTATTGAAATTGCAGTATTTTATCTTTTGTAAAACAGTGACTGTGACCCAAAAAGTTCAAATGAAAGTTAAAATATAAGTTAATCACCTGTTGCTTTTCTCCGTGTACTGTAGCAATCACAGGCCAGAATTTCCTGCAAAAACAATGTTAGTGTCAGTGACAGATCATACAGGAAATAAGCAAGTATCCGTATGTCTCGGCATAAGTGCTTCCAACTCACTGTTGCACCCCGAGGAAGGCGAGCAGTGCCAGGTCTGGCTGTTTGTTGAGTCGTAGGACACACTCCCAGTACACATCATCCTCCTTCTCTTTGTCAAGAGCGTAAAGAGTGAAGAGAGGAGGATAGAGACGCGGTAGAAGAACCGGCAGGAGGAGAGCTGAGCTGCTCACCACACACCTGAAACCCAACACACTCAACATGTGACCGCAGAAAAACAGAAGACTTCCTGCCATCACGGTTTTAACTGCATTAAGCACATTTCTCTGTAGGGATTAGTTATATCTATCCATCCATCCTTACAAACCCACCATCCATCAAACACTAATTAACCAGCTATCCACCCAAAACCAACCATACATCCAAACCAACAATCCAACCTTCCAAAATGAACCACCCATCTATCCAAAACCAATCAACCAATAACAAACAATGTGTTTCTCCATTCTCACCAAAATTAACTAATCATCCATCCATTTACCCAACCAAAACCTACCATCTATTACCATCCAACCAAACATCTACCCAAAACCATTTTGGGTAGATGTTTGGGTCCATTGATTGATTTTGGGATTTAAATCAATCAATGAAACCAGTGTAAGTTATTTTGAATTAAACTGTGTGGCTGTGATCTCATAAACAAGACATCACACATACCCAGGTTTAGGAGACTCCAGCTGCTTCCCAGCAGCACCTGGACCGCTTTTCTCTTTTACTGGCTCAGCCAGTGACCCTCCTTCCTCTGGCAGATCGGGAAAGAGGAATCTAAACACAAATATAACCATGAACTCTCACGGATCAACACAAACAGGGTGTAAAGGCTTTTTAAAACACACGTTGTTGTCATTTGAGCTGACACACTTGCCTGACCAGCTGGAAGATGTGACTGAGATAGGACTTGATCTCATTGACAGCCTGGGGCAGTAATCTGCGGTTGGCCCCAACACCAACATACGTCATACGGTACACAGAAACCAATGTCTCCACCAGCCGTCCCAGAGGGTGCAGCGGGGTATCACACGCCTGGGGTTAAACATTTGGGGGTCATATTAAATAAACCCGTCATATTACGAACAAAACACACCTGAAAAGCTGAGAAAGCCAATATTATGGATGACAATTATAGTGCCGTTAGTATATTGATTAGTATATTGACAATGTACGTTAGTATATTGATTAGTATATTGACAAAGTGCCTTTAAAATCTCCCTCCTCTGCACCCATATTTGCAACACATTAGTCAAGGTTCATTTCAAAGTTCATTTCACAGTTTTGGACGGATGGTTCTGTTTGCTGTGAGATCAGGGTTCATGGCATGGCCCCAGCAATGCTAAACAACACTAGATTCACTTTTAACTTAATAATAATAATAGTTCAATAGTTCAAGACAGTGGTGGGTGTAAATTGTAGGAGTCGTTCAGGCTTCACACCCACGTCTGCTACCTACATTCCTCAAACGTGCTAATAAATATAATCTTTGGTACGACTCACCTTGACGAGATAGCGGCGAATTGTGTTATAAACCTCCAGAGTTACGGGGCCCACATGCTGAGGGATGAACTCCAGACTCTCCAGTGTCTTATGTTGAGAGCGACTCAGTAACTCTGGACTAAAACACACACACACACACATTTAGCTTATACAAACAATGACGCTTTCTCATCACAAGGGCTGTTCAGAAATCATACATTCCTTATCCCTAAGGCACTGTGTTTATCCTTAGCAAACAGGGCAATCCCAGAATGCATTGCGACAGGGGTGCGTACCTGTCTCTCTGCTGTCTTCTGTTAACAGTGAGCGCTATAGCGATATTGTCCCACGCTGTACTGGTTTCTCCCTCTCCAGGAGAATCACAGCCCAGTCTGTTCCAGCACTCTGCAAAAACGGCCTTCCACTTCTCCTCTGGGGGGACTGCTAACCTCCCCAGTTTGCTGCACACAAACACATTGATCTCCCTGTTCATTGTAATGATGTTACTTAACGTTTGAAGGCACTATGTAGTTAAACACACTCTTACAGTGCATGAGCTTTCTCCTTCTCTGAGTCATAGAGGCTGGGCTTGTAGTAGGAACCAGAGATCTTCAGTCCGGTTCCCCAAACCCCACTGAAGGAACCTTCAATGTAGTCTCCATTAGGCATAGTCAACACACCCTGCAGATAAAAGCGATTCATTATTCCAAACGTACACACAAACAACACTCATGGATTCATGTACTTCTGTGTCCAGTCTAAAGGTTTAAGCGCTATATCACCCACAGATGACAGCCCAGAATCTGTGTCCAGATATGTGTGTTTTTAAAACATCACCTTTCCACTTAGAGTCCAGTCTTCTGAAAACTCGCCCTCAAACGTGGTGTCATCTTCAGAGAGCAGCACACCGGTTCCCTGAAGTGAAATACATTCAAAGTTCAGTTCAGTCATCTTAGTTTAAAAGCTTAACATTTTGTGTGTGTTTGTGTTACAGTTCTAAATGCTGATTGGTCGATACAGCGCTTCATATTAATGCACAGCTGTCATAGCATTAACTACACCTAGGCAGGCTGTTGTTTTTTGGGATTATATATTTTAGTAGAAGGATTGACAGTTACTGATTTTGCTAATCAAATAGCAATTAAATTAAAACTGGTATTGATTTTTAATATAGTAAACTTTACAGTATAGCAAGGTAGAAGCTGTGCTATATTGCAAATACAAACACCCTGCGTGTCATGATAAATTTCATCCTTTAGCCATGACTATATTTACAATATAGAACAACCTTCTGTACCTCTATTGCTTAAATAATACAAACTGTGTTGGTGTGAATCTCACCATCATCTTATTGTTATTGAAAGCCCCTTCATAATACAGGCCGAACTGCGTGACAACGACTCCGTTGCCCTGACGCTGATCATCCGACCACATGCCCATGTACTTCTCCCCCCTGACACGAAACACGCAGTTAATGCACCTCCACACACGCATTACTGCGTTTATAATACATATATTCCCAACTGTTCATGTCCACTCGCACCTGGTGATGTCATCAAATACTCCATAGCCAGATTTTTTGTCATACTGCCATTGGCCAATGAAGACACTGGGGGAGGTGGAGTTTAGCTTCCCGCTGCGCAGCATCCCATGACCGTGACGCATGTTATCCTGAAACGAGCCCTCGTACACTTCGCCTGACGCATACCTGAACGCCATTGTTTTATACAAAAATTACTCGACTTGAATGAATAATTTTTTTTATTATGCAAACATAAACACGCACACACCTGAATGTTCCGAAGCCCTGCATCTTGCCATCTTTCCACTGTCCTTGGTAATGGTCACAGCTGTTGAGATTTTTGTTCGGTACAACATAATCTCCAAAACTGCACGAGAGATAAACTAGTTTAATAATTGCGTTAAAGTAAATATTGTGTCCAGGTACAGAATGTCTAAGAAATCCACAAAATGACAAATTAATAATGACTAACCCATCCTCAAGACCATTCTTAAACATCCCGGTATACATTCTTCCATCTGGCCACTTGACCACACCCCTAGAATGCAAACACAGCCAATCACCATCTTTACCTAATGAAGAATAGTTCCAAACTCCCACAATTCCCTCACTCGTGGCCTACCGTCCATGGGGTTTCCCAGAGACCCATCGCCCGTCATACTTGGCCTCCTTGAGCCGACTATCTTTGTAGAATGTATACGATGCCGTTCGTGAAATGGGCGGCTCTGCTCTCTGCGACACCCCCGTGGAAGGAGGTATCCCATCATGCCCCAGTCCACTAAGTGCCTGCTGCACTGCCTGGTTAATGGAGCGAAGCCACTTTGCCTGAAATCATGGGAAACAGAACATTACTGTTTAAACAACCATTCAGCTTACACAATTTTAAACATCTCAGATTTACTTGAAGCTAAACTGAGGCTACCTTTTCAGCTGGGGATGAAGCCAGCAGAGTAAAGCTCTCCTCAGGTGAGGTCAGCTTTAAACCAAACCTGCACAACAACGTTCATTAATACACAATCTAAAAATACAGGTACTCTGTTCTGTAGGTAAATAAAGCAAACAAACGTGATTGACATACAGGCCAGTGTTGTCCTCAGAAATAGGCTCCACCCACAGTGTAGCCAATGGGAAGACGTGATGAGTGGAAAACTATGAGGGGTTAAAAAAGAAATGCAACTAATGCAAGAACAACAGGAAACAGAATGCACCCATTCAAGAATCATCAAGATTCTGCGCTTCACTCTTGAACCTCATTCTGTAAATATGAATAAAGGGGTCATTATCAATGTCTTTATCTGTCATTCATTATCTGTCTTTTTCCCTCAGGTCCACGTTTTTTGTTCAAAAGCCATATTTTCTTTGTTTTCATTCCTCGAATTTGACTGGCCAAGGCCAATGTTGATGTGAAACTAGATGGTCATACATGCAAATTCTTTCCCAAAAAGTGGAACGTGTGTAAATTAGGACCAGTTGTGCAGGTTTTAAAAACCTTTTTTTGGACAGGGGAGAAAGTTTTAGTGTTTATTGTCCTACAAATTCACCCATGATATTGACCTGATATGACCCCTTTAATAGACAATAAGAAACATTTATTTTAATCAGGGATCTCCTGCAAGTAGCATTGCATTTTTTTAGGGAATTCCTATAAAATCAGTCTCACGTTCGTATTTTGTGTGAAAACTGCATTGGAATCGCCTGACTGAATTAACCAATCAGATTTCATAGGGCTTGCTTTTACATGTGTCGTGTTGTAGAGCTAAACTGTATTTGGCAGGTAATAATATTTCAATTGTCCTTTGCTTATGAAATATGACAAACAAAACTGCATCTAAAGGCATAAAACCAGCTGTGAATTAGTTTATAGCAGTTATCAAAGTTTATCATTGTAGCAACAAATATAAATAAAATGATGAAAATATCAATCCTTCTCCAACAATCACATTTTTGCTCTTTGAAACAAGATTGAAACAACACTGCTATGCACTTGTTTAAGAATAAAGATATACACACACACACACAAAAACACACACACACAAAAACACACACACACAAAAACACACACACACACTGTAAAGATGGGACAGGTAAGTAAAAAAACAACAATGGCAGAAAAATACAGGATGGTCATCTCAAATACTCACTGATACATTCACGAGACTCGGCATTAAAACAGAACCACTACTGTTGAAAATAAAAACCATCAAGCACAACATGCCCCGCCTACAATCGGATAAACAATCAGGGATATTTATGCATTAAATGATCTCTAAACAGGGGGCAAGCAGGAAGCCTTTGAATGTACCCATCCAGATGTACTGTCACCTTACATTAATTCCATCCTACACAACAACACAGTTTGAACAGATGAGGTCTTAAATCAATTGTTATTAAATCTTCCGTCAAAAACCACAGTTTAGTTGATGTCACTCATTAAAAGAATAATATTCTATATTAAACAAATCATAAAAGCTATCGACAGCACATGTGGTCATAGAAAATGACTGACTGATCCTTCAGCTTGCAAAAACAGGAAAATGTTTGTACAGTAATGCACTTCAAACAGCAACATGTGAGGTCATCACACAGCACCACAAATGTACAAGATTAAAACATGAACATGTCAACTGCATCAAAAGTGTGACTGTAGGACGCCAATAAGGAGTTTCTGTAGCTTGACTGGTACTGTATTCAAAACGCCAAAGTCAAGGGTTTGATTCCCTGAAAACACACATTTTTAAAAAGTAAACCTTTATTACACTGTAAATAGCTTCGAGTAATATCGGCATCTGCCAAGTATCAGTATAAACGTCATACGGGACGAGATCTTTACCTATAAAGGCTCATTTATAAACATAAACATTTTTACATAATCATTTATAGACCAAGTTAGTACAAAGGTTAATGTTTCTGCTGGTAGACTTGTGTTGTCAGTTTATAACTGCACATGCATTTTTTACACAGCTAAAATCAGTCAAAATCATTTCCCAGATGACACAGATGCTGTCGATAAACCTTAAATTGTTTATAACCCAGAATATTCCTTTAGCTAAGACTTTGGCCAAACATTACAGCTGTAGGGTGCATCCTCGGGCACTAGGGGGCAGTATGCTACGGAGGAAAACTTAATTCATACAGCCCATACTTACAAAACTTTTATAGGGGACCATGCCCTACCAAAACAAAGATAAACATCACTATAACATCAGTCGTTGCAAATAGATTGTTTGTCTGATCAAATTCCCTATAAGCATAAAAAAAACAGAAGTGAAAATAGATTGTTTGTCTGATCATAATTCCCTATAAGCATAAAAAAACAGAAGTGAAAATATTATGTGAGAAGGTTTAAATAAAAACACACAGAAAAAGCAGAAAATAAGCTGAAATGGTGACAAATGAAACAAACATACAAAGAATTCAGCAAACCTGAGCATGAACGAGTGCGTCGTTAAAAAGTATGAACCAGTTGACAGAAAACCGCCCTGCGTTCTGAAGAGTCAAAGCTTTATTACTGCTCTCACAGACCAGCCGACGAGATGGTTTACGAAGAGAGTCCTGAG
>JAZGTI010007653.1:0-21339 GCA_036877585.1 Botia kubotai
CGGCGACACTACATAAACTTCCAGGCGTGTTGGATCACTCTCAGAGGTGAATCTGTCTCAGATCAATGTCTGTGAAGGACATTACAGTACTCAGACTAGTGTGACCGCGCTTACCCAATATCATTTGCACCCTCATTTCAAATCCACAGCGTCTTTTAATGAAAATCAGATGGCCACCTTTTGCACGGGTGTCATAAAACACCGCCCCTCTTTAGACTCCTCCCCCGTTCCCGCCCCCCCACTCTCGGCTCTGCTCTGTTTGCCACAGTCGAGGCACACAGATGTTTAGTGGCCACATTACCATTCACAGCCTGTATCTCTGGCTTTATTTATGAATACCATTTGTCACTAACTCGCTGTTTATGAGGCGGCGTTTTATTTTCGTGCAAGCTGGGAGAGTGAGGGAGCGTAATGGGCAGCTGGAAGGGAGAGCGAACAGTGAAACAGTCCGCGCAGCTCAATCATACACCGCGGTGTGATTAACCCCGTACTGTGACAAAATTACAGCTCGGAGTTTTTCCGCTGCTGTCGCAAATATTCGAAGAAACAACGGTCGCCGATATGGCGCTCGTGCCCAAAACGCAGAGCTTATATTTTTTACCCACTAAAGGTCGATGCTGAGCTGTGTGTCTCCGTTTGATGTGACCTGCATTCACATTGTCCCGTGTACGCTTAAAAAGCTTTTAAGTTATTTTTTACCCTCTGTGTGGCTCTATTTAACAGGACAGTGAGGGGAGAGAGAGTAAGTTTATGTGGGAGAGAGAGAGAGAGGGGGACAGAAGTGCAGGGACTCGAACCCAGGTCGCCTGTCGTGTTACTGGCTCTGACGCAGCATTATTTATTGTGAAGGCTCAGGGTGTCATTTTGACACACAATTTTGGTGGTTACCAGTTACCATTAGTTTTGTTGGGTTATGACTGACAACCAGTATGGTTGCTGGTTGGAAAGTAGTAGTTTATAGAGATATTTTTTTTATTACTGTATTCAGATAATTTAATTGACACTTAACGATAAGGTTTAAACGTTAGTCCTTACAGAATATGAAAACTTTCCCAACTTCATGTGACAAAATCAAAATATTTTAATGTGCAGTACAAAAGATTCATAATCATGGAAATCTGGTATAGACAATATATATCATTTGAAATGAGGATAAAAAGAGTTCTTAAAATATATTCAGATCAGATCAAGACGCTAGATTTGAAAACTAGTATCGCATGATTTTGTACACGTTTGTTTATTACAGGTTGTGAGGCTGGACTTATGGAGGGACCGTCCAGACCTGTTTGTGCTTTTGCTTGTGTTTACAAATGCAATGAGCCACAAATAAAGGGCTTTTCTGCACGTTTGCTCACTGCAGTCAGAGATTTGCGTTACCGGACCGCTAAAGCAGAGCAGATCCGACTTCGCTCACTCCTCATATCCACAATGATAAACTGAATGAAAGCATGGGACTGATTACAGAACAGTTCAGCCAAAGCCAAGTTTTGTTCCTATGGAGGTGTTTGTTTTGCCCCCTGATTAATGCATCAGAAAGGTTACATGGCTTAATATTGAAGAACAAGGTCACAACTGTGGTAACCATCACGAGACGGTCCACAGAGCCTCGTTCTCCCTCATGTTAACTTAAACCCATGAAGCAGAATTGCACAAATAATCTGCTACAAACTATTCAGCATGAATTTACCTCTATGTATATTGAAAATTAACGGGCTGTATTATTCATAGCCGGTATGTTGATGGTAGAAAGGGAAGCTTGTATTAATCAGAAAAGGTGTGACATGATGCTAATGACTAGCTTAAACTGACTGTAATTTACAGAAGAATAACCAATATACCCAGAATTCTTTACGATCTCATGCATTTTGACTTAAATTAACAGCTTTCTATATTTTAGTGGCTCATCTGAAGTTCGAACATCTTGCCTGAGTGCCCTAACCAGAAATGACACAAAGCGACAAGCAATAAAATCTCTATTCTAGTAAACCAGTTCATTTGTTCCTGCGTTTTTGCATGGTGCAGTGTAGCCCCGCCCAGATTCCATTGGTCCAAAATTCCGCTCCAGCGTACGTTTTTTAAACATCAAATATGTTCTGATTGACCGTGATTTCAGACTGCAGAAATGACCGTACTTGGTGCTTGGTCGGGATACAGGGTGCATTCCTAAAGGAACGGAATCTGAATCTAGCATCGGTCGCGCTGTGTGGGGTCAATAGCCATGTAGCCGCAGTCTTTTTATAGACAGATGAGTGTCAAGCTGCTTTTTAAAGTGGTGAACGGAGCCATAGGTGGACATTGAGACATACGCCCCCATCGGCCTTCTTTTGTCCTCCCACAGCACAGATGATAAAAAGATCAATAAAAAACCCACTGCGCTGTCCCGTCCCTTTCTTTTCCTCCTCTCTGCTTCCTGTTCTGTGCAGATTCATAAATGTAGAAAAAGAAAGGGTTGTTTTTAGGTCTGTGCGCAGTTTGACATTTTCATGATATTTAAGCACACGGTTTTTACGTACGTTCTCATTACCGCAGAAGGTTTTGAGTTTCTCGTAATTCTCTCTTTTCCCAATGATTCTTATGTCATTACTGTAACAAAGAAATACAGTAAAGCTACTCTAATACGATTTTAAAGCAGCGATTAAAAAACATAATTAAAGACGCTGCAACACACGCAACAAATAGCTTGAATTTTTTGTGCATAACCGTAATGAGAATACCGTAAAGATTTTTTTTCATACCGTGTTACGGTAATGACGCTAATCGGAGCAGTCATAACAAATATCACAATACAAAAACAAGGTCCTAAAAATGTATTTTTATGTTCTTTAAACAAAATAGAAAGTAGATAATTGTTCTAATTTTGATGTGAAATATAACCGTAACATGTTCTTTGAAAGGCTTTGTTTAGATTTATCCCTCTGGCTTGATGTCATTCCACAACCTTCACACTCCTGTGCCTTTATTTTAGCCGCCCGTTAACAACCTCTCATACATGCTGTAAAACAGGTGGACCTGTCCTCCCTTCTCCTGCATTAGTTGACTAATGATGCCTTTAATTAGCCCTGACACATGCTGTTAATCGAATGCACCTTATTACAACTCAGGCTGTCAGACGTTCCCGCAGTCTCTGTCTTGGATTGGGCGGAGCTTTTCACTTAACGGTTGATGGGAAGGGCTGTCGTACAGCTTCAGCGTGGCATGGAATCAGAGGGCAACTATTCGGAGAAATGAGGCGGGTTCAACGCAATATAATGACACGTGGTGAAATGGGAGTTGCTCTGAGTGGGCTCATTTTTACAGTGTGTCCCTCTCATAATGCATGCAAGACATGCAAAAAATAAAGAGTGGGATGGATGTTGACGGGCTGCGAATGACGCGCAGAACGCAACTTGAGAATTCATAAATGGATCAAAATCAAACGAATCAAACATTTATCGTAAAAGTCTTGCACATTGTTTTGAGTTTCTGTTTTGGTCAGCTAGTGTTGCTAGTGTGACTATAGTTCTTGTATTTTGGCTGCTTCATAAGCGTGTCCTGTTGGATTCGGTTCGTGTGCCTTTTAGTCATGACAAACCGACAAGCACGTTTGAGAGACAAGCGCAATGTTAATCACAATGTTACAATTGGCAGTTGGAAAATTCCTGATTGAAGCCAATTGGGATAAACGATTATACGTTTGAGAGTTTATTCATTGTGAATGTCGTACATTTAGCTTTGTGTCGCTTTTCTAGCTGGCTTATGAGACAACCGGTTTGTGCAACTACATTTCCCACAATCCTCTGAGGCAATGCAAAAATGATCAAATACAGCTTTAGTCCAGTGTTAATTCATGGCCCTTCTGTGTCTCTGATCTTCTGAGGTTGTTTTAGATCTCATTGCCTCCAGCCCACCCTCATGAGGCGGTTTCATCCAGATTACGCACTTTCAAGTGTCTGTTTTGTCTCGCGTTCGGTTTTCAGCCGCGCTTTGCCTCTCAGATTCTGGTCGTGTCCTCCATCATGCGTCTCAAACACAATCTGAATTTGAATTGTTAATTCGGTTTGCCGTTCAGCTTTGAAGAGAATGCCGTGCTGAATAAGACACTTCCTAATCTATCTGGGCTCTGTAAACACTTCACACGAGGTTTTTCCACACTCGAGGACTCTTCTCGCTGTCTCGCTAACAAAAAACACATTTTATGCACTTCACCGTCCTCGGTCTAGCTCAGCTTTGTGTTAAAGAGCCGAGCGGAAAGCGTCAGCTCGTGAAATGTTTGTATTGTAGCTGCAGGGAACGTGGATGAGGATCAAAGGGTGCACAGATAATTACCATCACATGATTAACACGCTTCTCCAGTGCAGTCTGCATAGCCAGTTGAAAAACTGGTGAATTTTGTAAAAATTCCGAGGTGGAATGTAACGGGAATGTACGTGAATTAACTTGAAAATTTGAGTAGTCTTACAAACTGTATCATGTACAAACACGAATATCAACAATTTGCTTCTTTGTCATGACAAGTCTTCATCTGAATGCTATAATTGCCATATATTCCTGTAAATTCCTGTAAATGTCCTGGAATAATAATAATAATTAACAATGTTAATAACAATATTAAAAGTATTCAAAACTAAATTTAATACTTTTAATAATAGTTCATTTTAATTAGGTTAAAAAAGGGAAGATTATGCCATTGATAAAGTCGTTTCTGCAGTTTTTTCCGTCTGTTTTGTTTTTGACTGTTTTGTTTTGTTGCGTTCGTTCACAGGACTCCGCCCAGGAAGCTGTCATCACCAGAGACATCCACCGCACCTTCCCCGCTCATGACTACTTCAAAGACTCCGGCGGCGACGGCCAGGACTCTCTCTACAAGATCTGCAAGGTGAGCGGAGATCTGCGCCGCCTCCAGCCGTGACTCAGCGTCTCTACCCGCTGACCTTTTGTTTTACTGTAATCCTAATGGCCTCGGTACATATCCACCACATGCGCCGTACTCGCCTCCGCGCATCTTATGTTGCTAATGCACCCCTGAGATCTTTGATGAAGGAACATTCATGCAGTCTGCCGGTCAAACGTCAGGAGCTCGTTATAACACAGAGATCATTCCAGAATACCTGGTGATTAGCCAGCGGCCAATTATATGCGACATCGATTTCATCAACACACACATTTATCTGTGTGTAATAACTCGGGTAACTCTGGTTGTAAGATCTGATGGGATGACTTCCAAAGCCATTTTAAAATAGCCAATGTGTGCACACCTTTGACTTCACGTTATGTGAATATAACGCTAATGCACCATGTTACCGCTTGGCCTTTAATTTGGCTAATGAACTATTTAACTTTGAGGAGTTTATTTTAATTATTATTATTGATATAAATAATAATATAGAAGGCTATGTGTTTTATCATATTGCTCCTGTCTGAAGGCAATGAATCACTTGAAGCTGTGTATCTCAGGAACGTTCGTTTCGTGCGTGATCTCTCGTTTCTTCCAGCAGTATCAGAAAGTTTACGATGTAGATTTGCCCAACAAACAGACCTTTGAGAGAAGCTGGAGGAAACAGGCAGTGTTGGAGAGACAGTTCTCTGTTAAATCTCTTTGTGAGGAGTCTTAAGAGCTTCTCCATCATCTGATTGGCACAGGCAGATTAAAAGACTTCTAAATAAGCGTAAAGGACCTTCGGTCTGACTAATCCTGGAGATGAATCCTCGCGGCTCTGAGCGACGTGCTGCTGTGAATGTTTATTGACTGTTGACTGTAGTTTACTTTAAATTATTTCCTGTTTTTATAATGTGCCACGCGACTCAGTTCTGAGATTAACTGAATGTTTAACAGGAAATAATGTGGGCGGTATTTTTATTACCAGGATTTGATTGGATAGTGAGGCTGTCACACAGTAGGCTATGATATCATTGGCTGATTACGTCAACACAAAAAAAAAGTAGTTTTAAAATTGAGAAATTACAAGATTATGAATTATGAATCCTTTTCTTTTAAGAGTAACAAGCATTGGTAATGTAATAGACCTGTAGGGTCAGTTTAATTTGATCAATTTTATGTTGTTGTCAACTGTTGTCAACTGTCATTTCTCCACAGGCTTACTCTGTGTATGACGAGGAGATTGGCTATTGCCAGGGCCAGTCATTTTTGGCGGCTGTATTACTTTTACATGTAAGTATTTCGCGAGACTGCTTTGAAGTTTGTTTTCGAAAATGAAGAACTAACAGAACCAAATTCCGACATGACGCATTCTCTGAGTTGCCACGAGGGGCGCCATAGCGTCACTTGCGCAAACTGACGTCTTCTACAGTTTGAATACATTAGTATAAATAATATTTGTTAAACTGTTGACATATTAATAGCTAGCTACTTGAATGCCACAAATATTTGAAGAGACGCTGTTAATTTACGAAGGCGTTAAGTACGCGCTGTAAAATGCGCTTGCGCGCTTGCAGTGTGTTGCCGGAACATTTGCGACTGCAGTTGCGCAATTTCGTAAAGTATCTTCTGGTATAACTTAAAGCAGGAAGTTCTTTGAATACTAAAGAGGGGGCGAAAAAAGAAAAAAAAATGTTCTTGAGCTAATATTAGGCCGAGAAAAAGCACAAAGAGAGAGAGAAACCGCAAGCTGAGGAGACATTGATAAAACGGTTAATTTCATTAATTACAGATTAGGAGAGTTTGGTTTATTCCGCTGCACTGGCGGTCTGTATAGTGCTTGAGAGCGTTTGGGGATTTCTGTAATGTAGTTTAAGTGTCTTTCTTGTGGCCTTGCCTGGGACGCTCAGGAGCTGTCAGTAATATTAATGACCGAGCCGTCTACCTGCAGGAGCCCATTCAACCCGGGACACACACACTGTCTGTGTGATTTAATACCCGTCTCTCTCTCTCTCCGTCTCGAAAACACAAACACAGTCCCTCGCCGACACCATCACTGCGGTAGACAGGCAGAAAGACATCACAGCACTCCCTCATCACCTGACATCATCAAACATCACATCCAAGACATTATAACAGAAAGAGGTCACTTGCGGAATTCTAAGTCCCGGAATGGAAATACGGGTTCTTATCGTTTAAAGAGCCAATCACCTTTTAGATAGAGGCGTCGCGATGCTCAAAATGGCGGCGGTAGGGATGGAAGCCCCGCCTTACAGTTAAAAGAGCCAATCACCTGTTTGTTTGCACCTCTGGAACGTTATGTGCATTTTGCTAGAGCAGCCTGAAAATGTGCATAATTTGGGAAAAAGAAGCACTATTTATTTTTACCATTGTTGTCACGTTATGATTCTGATTGTTTTATTAAAATGTGATTTTCATGATTTGTTTGGGCTTTCTCTATTTAATGACATCACGAGATCTCTCGCTGTCTTTGCAGATGCCTGAGGAACAAGCCTTTTGCGTGCTGGTGAAGATCATGTACCAGTACGGCCTTCGAGAGCTCTACAAAAACAACTTTGAAGACCTTCACTGCAAGTTCTACCAACTGGAGCGCCTGCTGCAGGTTTGGCTTTTGAGTTTTCTGCGCGTTCAACCTCGACTCTTCGCTTCGTGTGCCCCTCGTAAGCCGCGAACGTCTGGCCGCCACGAGTTAAGCTATTAGACCCAATCTGCTGGTAAACGGCTTTCAATTGTGTGCTGAAATGCAGTTACATCTGAAGTAACCTTCTTTCAGCACTAAACCCAACCTGGTTAGCATCGATGACCTCGCAAGAGCGTTAGCATCGATTAGCAGCCACCAGACCCGCGCTTCGGCAGAATCCGAAGAATTTCTGCATTCTCTCTTCTGGTTTTCTTAGCCTAACACTCACACCTCTTCAGTCAAACAATCCAATCTCCAACAGAAAAACACTCAGTTTTCCTAGCTTGCATACTTGCTGGTGATGCTTAGCTGAAAAGGTGTATTTAGATTTGTTTGGATTTACCCCCATTTATTGTGTGGTGGGCCCTAAATATATAGCGTAACTCCCATCTTTTTGTTTTTCTTATTTCTTACAAGTAACTTATAACTTGTGCGTTGGACATAAATGATGCCTAAAGTCACGTGGCGTGTTACGAATTGTGCAATTACTTTTCCAAGTGACTGGATCAATAAATTGTGCTGGAAAAATCCCATAGACTTACTTAAACGAAGTGACCCGGGACATATAGAGGCCAGAATCATCACAGAAACCTGGGGGTGGATTTTATGACCTGGGCAATCACCTAGCAACCACACACAACACCCTAGATACACCCTAAACACTCAACATTTTCTTCATAATCAAAGATCAGATGTCAGTGTCACTTTCTAACTCAACTATATAGTTTTACGTTCTCAAAAGTACAAAAAAAAACTGGTTTTATTAAAGTTATTCTTAATTCACTGTTACTCTTTGTCTTCCTGCTTCCAGGAGCAGCTGCCAGATCTGTGGTCCCACTTCCAGGATCTGAACCTGGAGGCCCACATGTACGCATCCCAGTGGTTTCTGACACTCTTCACCGCCAAATTTCCTCTTTGCATGGTCTTCCACATCACCGACCTGCTGCTGTGTGAGGTGAGACATCCTCCTCCAATCACATAATTGCAGGAACGACATGTCCTAACGAGGCGTCACGCGCGAAGGTTCCGACATCGTCTTGTTTTTGTCCACACAAAAATCACAGCCAATCAGAACATTTCATGCGTAATGAACAGCTGCGTGGACAAGATTTTCGACCAATGAAATTTCGCTGTGGGCGGTTTGCATAAATTGACACCAGATAACCAACTAAATGTTAGCTACTTGTTATTTAAAGTCAATTTTCATAGTTATAACACAAAATGTAATTAACACAATTAAAGAGGATTTGTCGCTTGATACTTTACGGAGCGCCTTGTTAGGACACAATGTGTACAAAGTTTGTCGCAGCGAATTTAAAGTAGCTAAAGTAGTTCTCAACTGCAGCGCTGTTTTATATTTACTATAAATTGCTATAAGGATAAGTGAGCAGGTAACAGATGACGAAGTGTTTCTGTTATTGTTAGTAAACAACATGTTCTTGAGTTGAGAACAGCACATGAAACTCACAGAAAGTTCAGCGGTGTCTCGACTTCCTGATGTCTTCTTGATTTCCCAAAGCAAACGTCCATGACTTGGGCTTCATGTCTTCAGAAAACAACGCTTCGATCTTTCTGCTCCTCTGAGAGCTTCTCTTTCCTTCGTCGTCTTTCGTTCAGCGTGTGTGATGGCCTGAGGCAGGACAATTAAAAGTTTCCTTGTCCTTTCTCAGTCAATGATTTGCATGATGACAATCTGTTAGATCTGTGTAAGTCTCTCTCTCTCTCTCTCTCTCTCTCGAGAATGTGATTGCAGATGGACGCAAAAGAACGTTATTTTTGGGATACGTACAGACGTATATACATAACATACATACAAAGACAATGTTAATTAGATCACATGTAATCCAGGCGAAGGGTGCGCATAATATTAACTAGTTATGTTAATAATTATTGAAATATGATGAAAATCAGTTATTGAGCTGACAGATTAGTGTTTCACCCAATCTGACCTTACCCTGATTACCAACTGTAAATTTATAATAATGATTTATAATTTGAGCTGTCGGTCCGATTTTACCGGTAAATGTTTGACTTCATTTGACTTCATTTGGCGGTAAAGAGGCAAACTTTATTGATTGCAGCTTTAAATTGTAATACAAAATGACCGTACCGATTATAATCAGATTGTACGGCCAGAAACATTTTCTACACAAGCAGAAAAACCTAACAAATGCACTTCAACACAAAAAGTGTAAAGTTGAAAAGTTATTGCCAAAGACTCTTAAGTCTTATCCTCCAAAACACACACACACACACACACACCTGTGTACACACAATCCCACTCACAATTTCCGTTTAGCCCCCTAGCGCCATCTAGAGTCTGTCAGAAAGCGATAGCCTCTGCCATCTGCTATAAATAGAGAATGCAGGATATTTTTAGCTCTGTGTTGCCATGTGAACGGGTCGTCTAAGCAAAGCTTGAAACGGGTGTTTCCATGCGGGGCTGACTTCAGCATCGCTCCTCCGCTCGCTTCCATGGCACCACCTGCCCCCCCCACCTGTCTTTCCTTCACTGCACTTCAACCTGTCTGTCCGCCCGCATGAACGCGTGCATGCGCGCCATTGTTTCCTCCTCCTCAGCCCGTGTCACTCCCACACGTTTGAGCGCATTGTATGATTCGAGCTATTTTCGGAAATGCAAATGCACTCAGCAGCTCGCATCGCAGTTCTAGCGGGGCACAAAGGCAGCATTGCAGCTTTCCTGAACCATTACAATCATATTGTATCACCGTTGCAATAAAACTGCGACGCATGTGGCCCATTTGCACCCGGCATATTATTGTTCTGTAGTTCCAGGCAGTTTATTCTTTAGCGCATTCAGTGACATTTGAATTGTTGTGGTTTTTGTGCGTTTATCGTGCTGTTGTCAATGTTTCGATCTCTTCACAGGGGTTGAACATCATTTTCAATGTGGCCCTGGCTCTTCTGAAGGTACTGCATCTCACCACACTTACTGTCTGTTATTTTATTGTTTTCAAGTTTGGAAAGAACCCAACTACATACTTTAAGGTTCTCACAAGCATTGAAAGCCTGGAGGTATCAGGGCAAACTTTGTGATTTGTAGCCCGGGAAATAAGAATTATTGCAGAGTGCAAAATGGAAATGAATACGATCTGTTAAAAGTCAAGGAAATTTCTAAATTGGATATAGAGTTTTAAGTTATGCTCGGATAACTAAATATTTCAACAAACATAATTTGATAACTCATGTTTCATCAGCTAGAAGCTCTTTGCGGGTGGAATCTGTGTAAAATGAGTCTGGGAATCTTTGGCCAGGGATCATGAGTGATTAAGGTAGTCTTGGAAATTCATTAGTTAAAAGGTTTGGAAACCTCATGCTTGATTTGAACCCGTACAGATAGTTAGTACAGATAGTTAGTCCCCTAAATATAGTATTCTGCCGCTCAAGAGGCAGAACAGGAAATATTGAGTGTGTCTCCCTCTACTGGTCATAAACAATATTGCGTCGATATCGTCCCCATAAGTGTACATACAAATGCAACTATTTCTTTTAAATACACATGCAAGACTTTCACTAAAGTCGTTAATTAGTCAATAATGCAAAAAAGCCCCGCAGTGGCTCGTAATGGCCATGTGCCAATTTTGTAACATTTTGGGGTATATTTAAATGAGTTTGTGTCATTTTCCGAGTCAAGGGGGCATTCGTTATTACACATTATACATTATAATTGTATGTAACTTTCTTATTACACAAACTGACACAGTTCACCCTAAAGAAACAGTTCACGTGCTTTTTCAAGTTACGCGTTTGTGAAAAACGCAAAATGCGCTTTCTAAAATAAACAGGAAGTGACCTCGTTTCCCACCTTTCTTGCGCTGCACTTGGCGTTTTTCCTTCGTTAGCCAAAAAACGCATCGTAACCAATTTGATCCACAGCACGCGGCCGCTGTCGGAATGATGCATGCGCGCGTTATCGGATCTTGGTGTTATTATCGATCATCAGCAACAGAAAACGCAGCTGTGGGTCATTTTTCCTGCTGTGCAATTCCGGATCTATCCGTACAACAGCGCTCGTGCTTCCTTGTGACTTATTACGAGTTTGTACAGTATGCACTTGTATAGAAAAATATAGGTTACATTTTTTTGTTTGTGAAGCAGTTTTACGACATCCTGTAACCATGCGAACTTTTACGTATTCATATACAGTATTTTGAAAACTCAAACTATTAAAAACATCCACCTATAGGTCGCAAACTGAAACATTTTCAAAAACATTTTCATCATATTTTTGAAAACTCTTTTCGTAGTTGATCGTAATGTGCAAGTTTATTCTGATTGTGATGCGTTCAGAAAACAGTTCATCTCTATCGGCTGGCTTGTATCGTCTGCTGGAAGGCTTCCCAACAGCGATCTGTTCTCAGCACGGACGCGTTCGCCTCAGCCACAAAGCCACACCTTTGTGTAAGCTGCAGTGGCAGGATGACAAATTGAGCTATTGCAGGAACACACTGCAGTGCCCTAAATACGTCTGGACTAACCTATAGAGACGCCCGGAATACATCTGCCCGTTTAATGTTGAGAAATAGACTCCGCGTCTCTGTTCTTTAATTACAGAGAACCAGAGGAAAAAGCAGTAGCAAGTTCTCCGGTTTCTGTTTTAAACTGCAGGTGTTTCATTGAGGTGGACTTAGAGAGGATATTTGTAATTAAATCCCAAAACAAGTGCCGCTTTTGGCCCATCTCAGGCTGCTAGAATTCCACGTGTCGTTTGTTTATTGTGCGTTTCGATGGGATAACGATGCTTATTATGTGATTAGTTATAACAAATGTTCTTTCACGCCCTCAGCTGTATGTTTAAACACTGAGTGGTGACAGACAAAAAGACAGAAAAGGTACAAATAAAACAAACTAATAAATAATAGAAATGCATCAAACCGAAGATGATTTTCAGAACTTTTATGTATGCTTTTATTTTACAAATGCTAAAAATAATATAAATCATTCATGTTACAATATTATAGCAGTTTTTTCTTTATTTTCTAAAATGTATTTTTGATTTGAACATGTTTCATGATTACAATTACTTTAGGAATTATATTTTTTTAGGAATTATAATTTTTTGTAACTGTACTGTTGTTGTGACAATAATGTTTATATAAATGTACAATGCATGTCTATTTTCACTGTGTCTCAATCCTTGTTCAATTAAAGTGAAATGTTCTGTAACGTGTCGAATTATAATGCATGGAATTGAAATTCATAGAATTATAATCGAATCGAGTATCGAATACAATGTACATATCTAAAATGCCTAGAATTATAGTGTGTAGAATTAATATGTATAGACCCTAAAATGTATAGAATATTAATGCATAGAATTTATATGTATTGTAAGTCCTTCAGCTGGTTGTTCATGTGGGGAAGATAGAGCTATACATCGAGAGAGAGAGAGAGAGAGAGAGCGAGCGAGCTTGAGGGGATTGCACTTCCTTGTTCCTATTGGCTAACCATTACGACATCCTCCCCGAAGGCTCACCCCTCGTCCCCCCCCTCTCTCTCTCGCTCTCTCTCTCACCCCCCACATGTGCTCATGCTGTCTGCATCTTCTCTTAGCAAAAACACAACAGCGTTGTGTTAGCATTTAGCGCGAGCTACATCACAGTTTCGGCACAGTGTCCACACGTCCACTGTCCTCCCTTCTCCTCCGATAATGCCCCTCCTATCTTCCTCTCATCATCACACTCCTCCCTGCCCTCCGCTCTCCTGCTGTTTCTAGCATTGAGAGCATCTCATCGTGCCTCACGCTCTCTCCCTCTCTCTCTCTCTCTCTCTCTCCCTCTCTCTCTCCCTCTCTTGCATTCGTTGACTTTTCCCTTCCATCTCACTGACTGGCCAGATCAGTAAAGCAAAGCAGAAAAGACACTGAGGCTTATTATCGGCTTCATCGCCCATCCGAGAAGACGACAACCACCATCGCCGGTCTCAGACATCTTCTGACACACTGGACAACATCAGGCCTCTGTCTCGCCTCCCTCATCCCGGATTTGGGATTGAATTGATGGATTTTTCCTGGGCTGCTGATCCCTGACGTTCTGCCCTTTTTAGGATGGGAGCAGTGGAATTGTGGGTAATGTAGTCCCTGCTGGATGTTTGGACTCCGTGAGCGCAGGCTCTGAGGCACTTTTAGATGTTTGCGCTTTTCTGTCGCTGCGAGTTTCTGTTTGGACGACACGGTGCTTTCCTCGCGCTGTTTTCCTCTCGCTGACCTCAGATTTGCATCCACATACATTTTTTAAGCTGGCTTTAGGTATCCATAAAGCAGAGCTGAATCTCTAAAATGCTTTCCTTCCTTCATTCTGAGGTTATTTCTCATTTCTGCATCATTCGACTTCATTAGATTAATCCAGGGCTGAGGGGCGGCGGTCTCACTTCTACATTTGAAACCGAGCAAAATACAGAAGACCTGCTGCCTGTCATGTGTCTCTCCACAACCACGCGACTCTTCTCCTGCCTGTTGCCAGGCAACACATTGCAAATTTGAGAATTCGGGAGGAGCCAGCCAATGATAACGCAGGATCGTCAGGTCGAGGCTTTATTTCCTTGTTGTGTCTGTGAGAACTACATGAACTCACGGTGCGAGTTCGTCTGAATGCACAGCTGTGGCGCGAAGAAGAGCAAACTGGGCGTGGCCTCGCGCCGCGTTTACATTGCAGACTCAAAATGGATCAGAATTCAGATTGTAAATGTGAATTTGACTCTTGTTTTTTGACGCATGTCCGTCTCATCACGACCGAATGACACCTCCGTGCTGGGCTAGACTGTATCAGCGCTACCTAATCGACTTCCAGAACTGAACTCAAGGGATTCGAGGTTTCTGAAGTTTACAAAATTGGGCTCTATATCTCAGGACTTCAACGTGGCTGACCCCAAGTCAGCCCCAGAGCCTCCATGGGAGGACAGTGGGGAATCTGTGAGCGCCCAGGAGGCGCTTTCACCCCTGACCCCAGACAGAGACCCCCTGTGGGCTCCGATCCCACCCGCGGTGCGGCGGCTGGAGGAGGGAGGCGCTGGAGGAGAAGACAAGCCTGCGCTGGCGAACGACTACACAGATAGAGTCATGGGGCTGCTGGGCATGGGTCACCGTCTGTTTGTGCCCCGACTGCTGGCGGTGAGAGACGTCAGCCACAGACGGTTGTCACGTTAAGATGTGTTTTTTTATCGTGATGTATTTTTATTGTGAATGTTATTGTGACTTATCTGGACTTTTGTTTTGGCGCTCTTTTTTTTTGGTGCTTTTATTTTGTACTTTTGTTTGTTTTGTACTTCCTGTAGCTCAGTGGTTAGAGCATGGCGTTAACAACACCAAGGTCATGGGTTCGATCCCAGGGATTGCGCAAACTCAATGTATAGTGATCAATGTGTAGTATAATGCGATGTACATCGCTTAGGATAAAAGCGTCTGCCAAAATTGCCTAAATGTACTCGTATAGAAAAACATGGAGCAAACTTTTGTTTGTTTATCGTTTCAAAGCGGATTTGTTTTACAACATCCTCTGTGATGTAATAAGGTGATGAAACGACATTATTGTTCTTGTGGTGCATTTTTTGGCAGGTGTAAAGCAGATTTTAATATGACGTGTGTCGTACATGATGACAAACACACTGATGTTTTTGCTGGCACAATACAGCGCCTGTAGAATATTGTGGGTTTAAAAAGTAGCGTTTTCCCATTGATTGGTTTCCTGTAGCTCAGTGGTTAGAGCATGCCATTAACAATGCTAAGGTCATGGGTTCGATCCCAGGGATTGCACATACTCAGAAACAATGTCTAGTATAATGCAATGTAAGTCGCTTTGGATAAAAGCGTCTGCTAAATGCATAAATGTAAATGATCGGTTGGGGAAAGCCACGATTATGGATTCAATTCCCAGATAACAGACTGATGAAATGTATATACTTCAAATGCTCCGCGAATCCCTTTGGATGTCAATTAAATGTGTAAATATCATGTATTTCCATATCCTTGGTGATATTCTGAAATGATTTGGGAAGTTTATTTTCCTATATTTGGTTTCTTGTTCTGCATGCAGACTTCCAAGGAGGACCTGCTTCAGGCCGACTTTGAGGGTGCCCTAAAATTTTTCCGGGTCCAGCTGCCCAAACGCTACAGGGCGGCGGAGAACGCCCGGCGCCTTATGGAGCAAGCCTGCAATATCAAGGTAAAATCTGCTCAATGATTTCCTCAGTAACCTCTAAGGCTTTGAGAAATGTGTTCTGCTGTGTTTATAGCTGGGATTGATTTTTATGTCACAGGACATAAAGCTCCTTTAAAACGGAATAATTCATCCTTTGCTTTACTGATCTGCTGAGCTAAAGGTTTAGCTTTGCTTCGGTCAGTCAACTGAACATTTTTAATTCATTCCGGACAGCTAGAATAAAGAATTAACAGTCACACTTTACAATAAGGTTCCATCTATTAATATTCAGTTCCGTTAGCGAACATGAGCTAATAAAGAACAACGTAAACTTACAGCATTTGTTCATTTTGGTTTGTTGTTTGTTAGATAACGCAAATACAATCGTTCACTGATCGTTCATGTAGTTCATTGTGCGTTAGCTAATATACAACTTAACATTAAAATTAACGTTAACTAAGAATAATAAATGCTGTAAAAGTAAAGTTGTTTATTGTTAGTTTATTTTTGGAAATGTAACTATTAACTAATGTTAATAAATAGAAACGTATTGTAAAGTGTTAAAAATTATAAAGCGGCTGTATTCAGTGGCATGCGAAGAGTTAATTAGGACTACAGACAGAAAGCAAAGCTCTTTTCTCCATTTACTGTAATACTAGTAATGTCCTAATTATGTTTATCCAGTAAGTTGTTGCTTAATATAATAATGTTGGTCATTTTTTTTATCGTGAAGAAACGTATTGCGACAACACACATCATCGCATTTCCACATGCGTAAGACATCAGCTACAAGAGATTATTGTATATTTGCCAGATTGAGCCCCAGCTACGCCCTGCCAGGCACTATCATGGCATTTTTATTAAAAATTAATTACGTTTCATGCTTTGACTTAAAAATGTAGCTCTTTCATGTTCGTGTGAAGTGTATCATAACTATTTTGTTTAGTTTAGCATTGTTGTAACACCATATTAGCCAATCAGCATTCAGAACAGGAACTGTGTTTTTTTTAACTATGTAAAGTTTACTCTAGGGTAATGATGCTCCAGATCTCTCAAAGCTAGCTCATAGTTATTCAGAGAATTCAGGCTGTTTCAAGGCTTCATTATGGTTTGATATTGTTACTCAAGGATAAATACCCACAATTCTTTGCCACGGACTCATTCCACAAGACGTTTTACAGCTCTAACGCACCTACCGCTCGGGTTAGTGGCTCTTCCTTACCGTCATGTTCTCAAGAGTTTGTTTTGTAGCTTTGAGGGCAGGAGTATAAACTGGTGTTTATTTGTTTTCCTGCCGCGTTGGCCTGATGGAGATGTGGTGTTTATTCCCTCCATTGCGTTTCATTTCCTCTGTCATCCCTTCGCTCTTACCGTCATTAACTGTAGGATTTCCTGTACTGCAGTTGCTCGCTACTGTACATCAGGAATACAGTAATTGTATAATGCAGACCGATGGCTGATGGCTGTTTATGATAACGGTTCATTTCCGACATGCTCGAAAATGTTTTTCCTGAAACTGTTGCTATGGAGATATATTCCTAGCTGCCCGTCGTATGCACTGTCTGGCTTTTCCAGATGAAATACTGGTGTATTTCAAACCGCATACTACACAGAATATACAGTATACAATATACAGAATATCCCAAAACCTGTCAAAACATGTCTCTGTCATTTTTCTGTGCCAAAATCCCCCCCAACATTAACAAGAGACTAATTTAGGACCATTTAAGTTTTCTTCTTGCATTTTGACATTGTTTTCATGACAGTCAAACAATATAAAATTGCTTTTGCGGCATCGTGCAGTTTAATAAAAATTCTTAAGAATGCAGAAAACTGTAACAAAACTTGTGTTGCAAAACAGTGTTATAAACTAACGTATTGGTCCCAAAAATAGTCAGAACTATAAAATATAAATGATTGCTTTTGATTTTAATGTGATAATGACTGAGATATGTATTTTTTAAATAGTATGCAAAGCAGTAAGCGATATGTAGTATGTAGTGTGTAGTATGTAGTAGTTGTCCTTATGAAAGTGAAAGTACATTGAAAAGCAATGTTATAGTGCATTGCATTGTGGGATATAACGTCTCTCATGCTGTGCTATGGCTGTATATTGCCCATTTTGGCAAACGCAGTAGCTGATCCAGTGATTTGCACACATGCACAGTGTAAATATTTGACTCTGTATACTGTTTATACCAGCATACTCGACATACCTGTGTCCTTTCTGTACAACTGGGCAAGCTGTAGAGCGGAAATCAACGGAATTTAGGACCCAGCGAGAGAGAGATAGGAAACCCGAGAGGGGGGGGCAGCTCTGTGGGAAGCAAGCACCTGTGCGAGGTGATGTAACAGGTGCATTCATCAGCTTACGAATGAATCAGCAGAACACCAGCATCGTCTGTCTTCAGGATCTTTATCCTGTGCTACCCTGTATGGCACTTTGTTTTAGCCACACCCACCTCTTGTTTTCATAAGCCACACCCACCTCGATAGGTGTGGCTGACATTTCACATGTGTTGCGTTTCAGCAGGAGAAATGACGACACCACAACTCGACACTGATGCACAGTGATACATTGTTCTTCATCTCGGCTCTGGATTAATCGTGGATGCTTAATAACAACCTCAAGTCTGTTGTGTGTGAGAGGATTGTACGCAAACAAAGCTGTTTAATTCCTCTTATTTTGAAATTCTGCAGCATGATTTTCCAGACGTGATTCTTGAGTTCTGCACCAGCGTTGGTTTCGCGCATGGACCCTTCGGCGCCGTAATCGCACGTTTGTGTACTTAGTCACCCTTTCCTCTTTATCTTCTGCAAACAGAATTGAAAGGTAAACACGACAGCAGATCAATGTAATGTTTCATAAACGCTGATGAACACTCAGAACTTGTAGAGAGGTTATTTTTAAACTCAAATTCCTTGTTGGTCTATTTTTACTTGACCTTGTTGACCTACAGAGGATCTCGCCTGTAGAAGATTTTTCAGATTCTGTTGTTCTAGAATCTCTCAGAAGATTCCGTCATTATCATCGCGCTGTGATGTTCTGCAGACGTTTCTTTTCGCCCTAGAGACAACGTCTCTGTGAGACAGTGGGGAGGGAGGAGACTCAGTGGCGAGGACAGGAAGTGATGTCGCATATCTCCATATCAGACCTGGATACCACACACACACTCGCACGTACTCAGAGCGCGCACACACGCCGTGCGTGTGGTTCCCAGAGGCTGTGCACAGATTACTTCTGCCACCCATGAACAGAGCGTTCTCTCTTTAACCAATCTCATGTGAGAGTGAGGAAATTTAAGTCAGCTGTTTACATTTTGAAACGGTGATCATTAAGAAAGGATGAAGTGTGCTAATGCATGATGGCATTTCCAGGCACCTGCTCGCTCTGACGGAGAACGCACACACCGTAGTTCCTCTCCTAGGATTACCGGCAGAATTCCCAATTTCACATCCTCTTGAAATTGAAAGAGGACATAATCGAAGGGAGACAGACGCGCGTCGAGGGCGGAAATCGCGGGGAATCGGCCGTGAAGGAATTCCAAATCGGTGCCATCTCAGGTCCTTGACTGGAGCTGGCAGATGTTTGGATACTCGCTGAACCAGGAACAGTAAAGCCTGAATACTCCTGAATGCTGCGTTGGATTTTTCTAGAAGGAAAACAGAAGCCTGAGAAGTTAGATGAGAAGACAGATAACACAAGAGAGAACCACCAAGGGACCTAAAAGACCACGTTCTGCCGCCCGTGTAGGCACACAGTAACGGCTTGTGGTGCATCAAAAGTCATTGTGGTTCGTCTGACAAGCCCAAATTTCCCCTGCCTTCTCGCCCGTCTGCTCTTTTCCTCATTTGTCACTCTTTCTGTTTCCACTGGCAGCTACTGCTGTGAAGAACCGGCGTCAGAAGATCAGGGAGATGTATGTCATCTCTGTACGCACTGTATGAGCAGCAGCTTCTGAAAGATACAGTAGAGAAGAAAAGCAGACCTTTGGTTTATCAGTGGATTAGTTTCTCAGAGGATTTAGAAGATTCTTGAAGAAGGAAAGAAGCAGAGGACAAAAGCAGGTGTGCGCGTGTGTGTTCCTCCACAGTCCGTCCCCCGTGCGCTTACATCCCGCCTCCTGGGGCTGGCCTTCACCCATAAGAGACCGTCAACTGCTCGCTTTCAGCAGATTGTGAAAGACTCTGTTTCCACTCCTCTTTCCTGCCTCCCTCGCTTCTAGAAGCTCACCTGCTGCGCTCGGCGCTCTTCAGACGACACGTGCCCGCAGAAACCTCGGCAAGATGATGCAGGAAGTGTCGATAGCCGTGGCTTACGACGCTCATGTTATCAATCAGATCAATGAAGACGATTTCTTCGCCAGTCTGGTGGCCGAGTCCAAACCCAAACCGGTAGTAAGTCTCCTTCAAATTGCTTTTCTTTCGAGTACCTTCAAACCACGAGAAAACCTTTTGGTTTGGCAGGTACAACATGTTTAGAGGACAGAATGTCTTGTAGGCTTGCTGTACAAGACAGCAGAGCTTGTAGCTTGTCACTTCTCCTCTGACAGTATCTGTGTTTGGTAAAACTTTAACAGTAAAACTGTCAAATCTTTCAGTACAGAATGTTTTGTTAGTAAAATTGTCCTGTAATGCATTTACAGGAATCTACATTTTTTCAATGATGTCTTGTTTCTGGCTTCGTGTTGCCATTTTTTGTGTGTGTGTGTGGGGGGTTTACTTAACCATATATTGGGGACAAATTTGTACCCAAAGGTCACAACCTAAAAAATCTGAGCAAAACCTCCTTTTGGCGACGTTCTCATTTCTAAAAACTCATTTCTAAATGTGTTTAAATTGTAAAATGTGCAGAAAGTTTTCAGCTATGGTTGAGGTGTGCGCAGGTTATATTGTAACTATATCTGTGTAATAAAAACAATAAAAGGCTATGGAATGTCCCCATTTAGATTTGGAGTCTGTGTGCGTGTGTGTGTGTGTGAGAAGATAAGCGTGTATTCTCCTGGTTGTGAAGACATTGGCCATTTGCCTGATGTAATTTTGCATGTTGTGACTCTCCTTATTTTTTCCCTGAAATAGATGTTTTGAAAACTGAGATGAGACTAGTGACCTGGATATTCAAACATCAGTTCTGGTAAAGGAACTGGTTTAACACAGTTAAACAACACAGTTAAACCAGTGGCTACAAACCAAGCAAGTTAAAAACACTTACTGTGGTGTTTTTTAGTGGATTTACGTTTAAGAGAGAATGATCGCTTCGTTTTCTGATGGCGTGATGTTTGTGTCAGCTTGTTGGAAAGTGGAAATCAGTTACTCATAAAAACCTGTGGAGGTGTTTTGTGTACAGACAAATACAGACGAGTTAGAATGAAACAGCAGCTTTATCATTTATACCGACTGTGTGAACTTTTCCTGACAGACTTTCCTGACGCGGGGTAAAACCAAGCGTAGTTTCAGGTTTGTGTTGAAAGCTTCACTTGTGCCATGTTGACATGTCATTCTGTGGTCTGTGGCTACACGACACATCCGGACAGAGTATTGAGTTACATCTGTATCTGATGACGCCTGCTCTCTCATTGCACCGTTAAAATGTTGTTTTTTTCTTATGTTTACAGTGGCCACAGTAT
>JAZGTI010007654.1:0-21339 GCA_036877585.1 Botia kubotai
GTGTTTGACTTGCCATGGCAATGAAGCGTCCAATGAAGCAGAAGTAGGAGAGGTGGTCTGGGTTGATGGTTGATGCAGGGTTAATCTGCAGACAGTAGTTGCTCTTGCCAGCATATTCAAACAGACAGTACATGGGGTTCAGCACCTCATGAGACAGAAGAAAGAACCATTCCCTGTACACACAAACACACACTAAAACACTCTTCATATTTATGTACACTGTGGCATCTGTTTAAATGTATTCTTCCATAAACACACACTATCACCCTCCAGTAAGCTGTGATGTTTTACCTCGCGAGGCCTCCATAATCGAGCCCCTCCTCTCCTCTAAATATGACGTACAGTCTCCGTCTCAGATCATAGGGCTTAAAGTTCATGATCTGTCGAAGAAACAGTGAAGAGTGTGAAATGTTTGTTTATTATAAACTTGGAGGAAATGGTGTAAAATATACATACTTCATCTACTGTCATAAACTGTACTGAACATCTACATTTTACTATCACACATTAAAAAACAATGAAGTGTATCATTGTGCTAGTGTCTGAATGCTCTGCCAGTATGTTACAAACAGCATTCGCTCATTAGATATTAGCTGATGAGCATCTGGTGATCAGATTACAGTAGAATAAACCTCTTCATGTACAAGCAGGCAGTTGTATAAAATGCAATTTCATGACAGTGAAAATGGTTTGTACAGATTTATAGTCTCGACTTGACCTTTGAACAGTCTATACATAAAACCCTAATTCTTAACCCATGAAGAGTATTTCCATATGAGCTGTAAAAAACATAATACTGTGTTTCTCTTACTTGTTGGAAGGAGTCCTCAAACAGTGTCTGTCTGGATACAGTGATCTTCACATGACTGGCCAGAGCGTTAGACTGTAAACACAAACACAGAGTTAAAACTGAGAAACACTCAGAGACTCAGCTGTGTTAAAGCAGCGAGTTTTACCTGACACAGATAACGGAAATGAGCCAGTTTCCACCTGAAGCTTCTCTCGTATGCTATCTGTGGACCTTTAGTCCTGTACAACACACAAACACACACACATTTATTAGACAACATACTTCCTAAGACACATACTGCCAGTCTGCCAGTCACTCACACAGCAGATTTGCCTGTCCGTGGGTCACTGAAGGTTGTTGTACGTGTGTTATGATCCACAAAGTAGCGAACACCTTCTCGCGTATAACGAATCTCCCAGCCCTCGGGCAGAGGCTCCTCGTTCTGAAGCCTGACCACACACATACATGCACACAGACAAGACAGACACACACATGATGAGTGCATGAAGAGCACTATGAATTTGATCTTTGAGTCATGTCTCACTCACCCTTGTGTTCGTGGATCTTCCCACTGTGTGGTCTTTGTGTTGTGATTGACAAAGTAAACGCGATCATTGGTGTCCACACGCCGCTCTGAGCATGACAACATGTCATTAAAGACAGAACACGTAATCTCGGAGTAGGGCTGTAACAATACAGTGTAAAACCAAACGCTGGATACACCACCCAGAGTACGCACTGCTGTACTCTCATAGAATACTGAATGTCCCTTGGTCAACCCCATTGTTTAGGTTGGCCTAAAAAAAGTTTCCTTTTTGACATTTGATTAAATAGTAATTAGTACATTTTTACTCCTAATAAAAGCTCATTTTTTCTAAATATTATACACGAGGGCCTGTAATTCAGCCTGGGATTGCAGGTATAACATTTATGAACTTGTGAAGTAACCACACAGATCATCAAATCAATACTTTTTCCTTCAGTCTGTAATTTCATAATTAATGTGAGTGAATCAGCTCTCTCTCTCTCTCTCTCTCTCTCTCTCTGTGTGCTTGTGCAGGGATCTGTGTGTATAGAAGTCCATTCTTTTTACCATATTGTTCTATGGACTGCCTTAGATTTAAGACTGGAAGAACAACACATGATTGCAGCACACTGTGCTGGGAAACAAGTGTGTATAGTCGAATCATTTAAAACATTGAATTGAGTGAGGTAGCTCCTCCTAAAAATGTCTTTCAACAAACACTCCTTTAAGGCCGCCTTTCCCAGCACAGTGTGCTGCAATCATGTGTTGACTTATATTTAAAATTCATCAATACCCCAAATGAGCTTTTACACCAGACTTACTGTCTTCAAGTATTATTAACACCCCTATCTCTGACTAACTGAAGCAATGACGCATGTCCTACCCCAGCCAGGTGGCAGTGGTCCGAGAGGATCATTCTCAGCTGACATCATAGAGGCCTGAGAGAGAGAGAGAGAGAGAGAGAGACAGAGACAGAGAGAGAGAGAGAGAGAGAGAGAGAGAGAGAGATACACTTATAGCATCACTATGTGTAATGAGTTAATCATCACCAGGTAGACAAGATCAGACTCAATCAGCAGGTTCACAAACACACCTTTTCTCTGTCCTGTAGAGGACATACCACACTGAGGTAAACAAATTTGTACCTAAGTCAGAAAAACCCAACAAGTCTGTGAAAAAACTCTATTTGAAGACGTCCTTATTTGTATAAACAGTATAAAAGATTTTTAATTTTTAATTGTAAAACTGCAAGTTTTCTGTTAGGCTTAGGTTATTTTGTTTAACAGAAGTCTATGTAATGCCTTCAATTAGGGTTAGGTCAGTAATCGTGTGTGTGTACCGAGTAGAGGTATCTCTGGTTGAACTGGTGCATGGCTCCTTGCAGTTGACTCCTCTGTGACTGCCACTGCTCGAAGTTCCTCACAGACTCCATCGTGGGTCGCTGCCATGTGGTGGTGCGAGTATTATGATCCACATAGTAGATCCGGCCACGGTTATCCACTCTCCTCTCCCAGCTACACACACAAGCAGCATGTTCGGTTAGGATTGGGTTTGCATCGGATCAAGAAAGGATGTTTCAGGAACATAGGCAAGAGAAACAGCCACTTCATCAGAGCCAAAAGACCAGAAAGAATTTCTACTTAACTGATGCGAAACTTTCAACTAACCACAAAACATCTCTCGAGCTGAGATTACCTGATCCCGCCCTTTCACACATTTAAAGATACAGTAAGTCGTTTCTGTTTGTAGTAGCACCAGACATGAGCTGCAAAAATAATAGCAGCTTATAATCACTCCTACCAAACAGATAGCCCTAACTAAAACTAATACTATTGGTTGAGTCTGAGTTTACGAGTCGGGCCGCTCAAACAAACACATTGTTTTGAAAATGTCAGCCATGGTGTTTACACTCTTCGACCAATGACTCACTTCCAGTTACTCTGAAGATTAAACGGGGAAAGCAAAAAGCATTTGAACACACTTCACCTCTTCAATAGATAATCTCATGAAACCCTTCAGGGATGTTAAAGGGTTTAGATCAGAGGTTTCCAAAAAGGTCCAAAGACCTGAAGAGTTTATCTCCAACCCTAATGAAGCACTTTAACCAGGTGATCAAGGTGTTTAGGCTGGAGAAGGTTGGAGCTGAAGTCTGCAGGTCTGGGGACCTCCAGGAACATGAACTGGAGACCCCTGCTTTAGAGTAATTTTTTCTTACCCCTGTGGCAAAGGCTGTGGTCTCTCCCAGGTTGTTGTTCTTGTATTGTGATCAACGTAGTAAGTTCTGCCATGGGGGTCTTTCCTCTGTTCCCATCTGAGAACATACACACACACAGATGCACACAAACTATTACAGTGTAACAGCAAACAAACTGTGTCAGACTGTGTGTGTTTGTGCTTGACTGTGTGCCCAGATCTAAGTCTAACCCGGATGGCAGTGGTTCTGGGCTGGTGGGGGGGAGGTGCTGTCGCGGTTTTCCTCCATCAGGGGCGGAGGGGTTGGAGTTGGAGGCAGCGGTCTGTGTGGCAGCTGCTGTTGATAAGGAAGAGGATGGTGATGAAGAGGCAGCAGCAGCTGTAGGAGAGATGTTGTTGTTGCAGGACACATCTGCAGGAGCTGCAGCAGCAACATCATCATCATCATCACCTGTGGAGATCTCACAGCTCTCTCCATTCACTGACACACACACAGATACATGGTCAGACACACACACGTGCAATCAGACACACACACAAACATAGTGTCACACACAACCAAAGAGTTGCACACACATACACAAAAAGACACACAGACACGCAAAAAGACACACAGACACGCAAAAAGACACACAGACACGCGCATGAGCACACAAACAGAATCACAGACACACACACAGAAAGATCTGTAAGCATCCAGACTTCAGCTGTCTCTGTACACTCTGTTTACCAGGTTAAATCAGCCAATGAAAAGTGAATGAGCAGCACACATGACCACTCACCGGCTGTGCTGTTTAAATCACCGCTGGTAGGCATAGGAGTTTGGTGTGGGGGGGAGGAGTCTCCATCTCCATTGACAAGTGGGGAGGACCTAAATTCACTGTTGGCAGACGAAGTGGGTGGAACTTCATTCTCTGGCCTGTCTGTGGCGTTCACAGATCTGCAAAGTCATGGCAGTAAATACAATATACCCAACATTTACCACTGATTTCTGGCCAGCTAACCATATATTTTAATCCTTTATTTAATGAATTTTTGCCTTCTTTAACGAGGTCGGAAGGTCTTGAGAAGTGAGTGTGTCTGGTGGAGGAATGCTTTAGAAGTTTTTTCTTTGGTCAAACATCTCACCCGTTTTGTGTCGTTGTAGAACTGTCATCCGTTTCATCGTGAAGAGCATCTCCATTGTGATGGACTTCTGGAAGAGAGAGCAGAAACATGTCTTGGACACCTGAAATGCTGGGCTGATGGAGGTCAATATTAAAGATATGGATGGTCTTACTTGCAGTGGTTGAGCTTCCGTTCTGCACATGCTGCAATTCAACCGAGAGGCCGTCTAGGAAGACTATGAGTTCACCAGTGGACACAACTCCATTTTTACCATCCACAGTCAAAGTCAAGACCTCCTGCACATTCTCCACTGACAATGACAATAGAACACCACATAAACCAACCTGCCATCACAGATGTATCACAGATGTATCATCACAGATCTACATCCATCCATCACAGATGTATCACAGATCTACATCCATCCATCACAGATGTATCACAGATCTACATCCATCCATCACAGATGTATCACAGATCTACATCCATCACAGATGTATCACAGATCTACATACATCCATTACAGATGTATCACAGATCTACATACATCCATTACAGATGTATCACAGATCTACATACATCCATCACAGATGTATCACAGATCTACATACATCCATTACAGATGTATCACAGATCTACATACATCCATCACAGATGTATCACAGATCTACATACATCCATCACAGATGTATCACAGATCTACATACATCCATCACAGATGTATCACAGATCGACATAAATCCATTACAGATATATCACAGATCTACATAGATCCATCACAGATGTATTACAGATCTACATCCATCCATCACAGATGTATCACAGATCTACATAGATCCATCACAGATCCACAGATTTAGCACAGATTTGCAGTGTTGATTCTACACAGATCTATCACAAATATACACACGTATCACAGATCTTGGGCTGCAACAAACAATTATTTTGATGACTGATTCATCAGCGATTATTTTTATGATTACTCGATTGATTTGTTGATTATTTTATGATTAATTTATTTTCTTATCAGTTGATTGTTTATTTAACTTCTGTCATTAATCATTAATCCAAGGGTGATCCTGTAAACCAGCTGGTGGAACTGCGTTAGCAGCGCAAAGATTGTGGGTTTGATTCCTAGGGAACACAAGTACTGGTCAAATTTATATTTTAAATGCACTGTAAGACGCTTTGGATAAAATGTAACATTTTATTCAAACATTTTCTCATAAACAATACTTTACAAATAAAAAATCCCAACATAAAATAAAGTGCCTAGAATTACAATGCAAAGGCATCAGTAATACAAATGTCCATGATGGCTGCATTCACAGTCACAGTGTGGAAGTGACAGCAGTTGCTTATGTGTGCTTATGAGTCCAGAAACATTTTAATTATTTAGCAGATTAAAATATCTGCTTAAATATATATTTATATATATATATACATCTTAAGTCACAACCTCATTCAGGTAACCATGGCGATAGAATAGAATGGTTATGTCCATATCACCGAAAAGGTTTAACAGCACAGTTCTAACTGCACATTATTAAATTAGTCCAATCGAGGCATTTCCTGTCCATCACAAATGTGTGTTTGAGCCGTGTGCTCTAAAGTCTTGTTTTGTGTAAAGAATGATATGAGGTATGTAAACAGTGCAACGTGGCGACGCATTTCATGCAAAATGACAGAAAATGTTGTTATCGAGGTAATCATTAAATTTATGTGGCTAACCCTAACCTATCACAGATCCACACAGAGCTATCACAGATCCACAGCAGACCCATCACAGATCCACAGCAGACCCATCACAGATCCACAGCAGACCCATCACAGATCCACAGCAGACCCATCACAGATCCACAGCAGACCCATCACAGATCCACAGCAGACCCATCACAGATCCACAGCAGACCCATCACAGATCAACACAGAGCTATCACAGATCCACAGCAGACCCATCACAGATCCACAGAGCTATCACAGATCCACACAGACCTATCACAGATCCACACAGACCTATCACAGATCCACACAGACCTATCACAGCATCATCTACAGCAGAGTTTAGTGCTAAATGTTAGTTAAGATTTTCCTTTTAAAAGAGCACAAATCATAAGAAACTCTGATAAATGTAAATAACTCTGATAATAACTCTGATAAATGATGAAAAATACGTTTGCTCTCATGTTTGCGGAGGGTCTCTATCAGGTCCAGGGTGGCCTTTCCTAGCAGAGCATCTGCTTTCAGTGTGTGATGACTCCAGACTCTGAAATCCAGCAGCGAGTGCGGCGATACATTACTGCAATGACACAGAACCAGCAGGGCGGGTTTAATCAGTCAATGTCAACAATGTTACTTTTGTTTGCTTTGTTTTGTCAACCATGTTGCACAAGATTAGATGAAATGCATACAAACCAAAGCTTTCTTAAAGCACTCTTGAAATATCTGTGTCATAACCAAATCTCAACAACAACTCAAACTAACAGTGATCAAATATTCTCTGACCTGAATTAATCTCATTTGTCTCAGAAAATTTACTGAAATGTAAACAGCCAGATCAAAAACATGACCAAAATTAACAGCATTTATTAATCGGCTCTCTGGGACACTCAATTCTGGTTGGTCAGTTGTCCCATTCAGCAGTCTGATATTTCTTAATCACCACTGTAGAAATATCAGACCAACATTAATGAAAAAGAATTTTATCAATTATTTCATCGCAAATCACTAATTTGTGTCCAGTTACTTACTCATGTGGCATGTAGTCACAGGATAATTGTGACTAATCTAACCCTAACCCTACAGTCAGCTGATCACCATCACAAAATAAACCCCTTCAGGGTGTTACTCTGCTCCACATCAGGCTCTGACCACCCATCAGGTTTAATTTGAGATAACCACCAGCTGACACATTAACTCTCACATATATGACAGTGATACTCTAATGCTCAGCATTATTACATGCGCAAATTGCCATTTTTCCTGTGACTTACAGAGTCAGACGTTCGTCCCATTTGGGATGGGAGGAGCTATGGGATTTGGCGGTTTTCTTGCTCTCTCCCTCTGATATCACCTCCACGTAGATGGTTGTTCCAAACCAGTTTTTCTTCCTCTTGAGTTTGGCACCTGAAACTGTAAGCCATGACTCTTTCAGTGTCTGAGGAAAACATGCTACTTTCTGTTTTAGACATAAGTGTTGTCTTACTGATGGCATGCAGTTGAGAGCGCTCTCCAACGTTATTGCTACAGTCTGTCCTCGAGAAGCCTGTGGCCATGACCTCAAACACACCACACATTCCATCAACTACAGGACCTGAATGAACACAACTCGTTCATCCATATGAAAACTTCATGTGTCACCACATCACAAATTCCCCACCAATAAACACCAAGAACTGAACATACAGATGAAATATGTATCAGTCAACTCACAACAGATGTGTGGGAGACACCAGCAATAGTTCAGCCGTCACTGTGCGCCATGACTCACTGAAACAAAGAAGATTTATATGAGAACACAACACAAAAACATAACACAAAAACATGACACAAAAACAGGACACAACACAAAAACAATAAGATAATCAGCTGTGATGAATCCATCAGAAAGCAGCAGCCATAAATCTCGATCTGAACATCTTTGTCTGTGTTCATCCCAGTGTGTGTGTGTGTGTGATAATAATCCAGTAATAATCAAATTGATATTTAATTTTAGTGGAGGTGCACCCACTGAAACTTCACCCATCATTTCCTCACTGTCACGGTTAGAGATTTTTACAATACATACTATTTCAAAGCAGCTTTCCAGAAAATCAACCTGTAGTGTCATGATATCCCCATGGAGCAGTTTCCTGTGGTTCCAATATTGGCTTGTGTGGAACAACAGAAGACATTCTGAAGAACATTGCATCATATGTTTTGAAGTGAATAAGGCTGTCAGTCACTAACATCTGCTTTTGAGTTCCACAGAGTCTGGATCAACATGAAGTCAGTAAATGATAACAGAATGACAGAAACCATTTCACAAATTCTGGTGTGCACATTATTTTTTACAAATGTGGCACACAAAATTTCCAGAACTGAAATACCTGCGTAAATCCATGCGGCATCGGCGATTATCTCTCCACTGCGCATGCGCTTTCTATCACGTTTAATCCTGCTGCGGGAGATTTCACTGGTCATGTGAGGAGAGTAATGACTGACAGGACGAGCATCACTTGTACAGTTCACAGTGCGATCGCGCATTTAAACGTGATTTCAATACCCCACATATTGATAGTGGCTCCCCGATGGCCAAAAATTACAAACAACATGATTATCTGACCAAATTTGTGAGAGAATGCAAAAGCATTGCAATATATTTTTCCTCCTCATAAGATATGCCGACGAGCAGGCAAAAATACATTTTGGTAGTCCAGCTGGATGACACAATGGCCCCGGGACGTATGGCTAGCCATTTTGCAAGCCCTTTGTGGGTTAGATAAGTAAGCAATAAAGTAGAAGACGCCTGCTTAACCATGACTTACCCTAACCACTAGTGAGTTCATGTACCATTTATGCATGAATAAAGCAAGTTACCTAACCTTAATTTTGGTATACAGCAAAAGAATAAACTAACAGCTCCTGCGGTTACATGCTTATGAATGGAAGTGGCTATGTGTAGCCATCCGCTGGCCCTGGTCTTCAAGTCACTGAAACTTCACCTTCCTACCTCAACTCACTCTGTCAGATATACACGCACTCCCACCATCCGTGTTCTGTAAATGAGTGACGCTCAATTGCTTTGGATAAATGCGTCTGTTACTGGAGGCATAAATGATGCTGGTGTTGTTGATGGGTCAGTGTTCAAATTATAATCACACGTGGAAGTGTCAGTTACAGACATTAGTGAAACAGGAAGGAACTAAGGATTTGAATGACATTTAGGTATAGAGCTTTCTGTCTCACACACACGATCAGATCTGCCTCCTTAAATCTTTAAACATATGATGGATATCAGTTAATAGAATATAACGTCCGTCATATTGACACATCATTTGCTTTTAATCTTAGTTTAATTGCTCAATTATTGGACGCCGGTTGGTTCATTTTAGTAGCATCTTAAAGTGAGGTAGTTAACAGATCAGATAAAACAAAAAGTTACGTGTTAAATGAGAAGCGATCATACGTCTGTCTGTATGTTATCATGTTAATGTATTTCAGTGTTTATGACTGTCACTGCCTGGCTGTCTAATGTTGCTTATGTTTATATATCAGTGCGCGATTATGATCTGCCCGTTTCTTTCGCTGTCTGCGGCCTATTACCGACGCGACGCTTAGACGCTTCAGAAACGCGTTATTAAGCGCAATGAGTTTCAAATTCATTATTTGCTCATCTTTCACAATTTTGGGCTGGTGCTGCGGATTCAGTTGTTAAATTCTGCGGTTCAACGCAAATATTCTGCTGTTTATCCGCAGGCCCATGCTAACAGGCTAACAAATTAGCGCAGCCATTCTAACGCGATCAAACGACAAATAAGCGTAATTACAGACACATACACACATTGCTGTCAGTTTGGTACAACAACGAAACACATCGGTCTCGCTCTCTCTCACACACACACACTCAATGTGAATATTTGTATTTTGGGTTTATTCTCGCGGAGGCCTGAAGCCGCGCCGCCATGTTCACATTTAAACCTCCAGCGAGATCATGACCGTTAAAACTGTCAATGACCGAGTGAAAGCCGTTAAGCTGACCGATAACGTTTAACCGATTAAACAAACTTACCAAGCGCTACAGATGCCGGGAGTCCGCGCGCGTCACTGCGGTGTAAACTTACACTAAACAAAGTCACCACACTCCTCCCACTAACACGCGCGCGCGCACACACACGCACACACAGACACGCTGCAACACACGACCCTATCCCAAACCCACTATCGAGCTTATAAAAGATTGAAGGAACTGGAAAAGACCTGTGAAGCTGTGAGGATTCAGAGAGCATGCTGGAACTCTCTGGACACATGGCACTGATGTAAGAAAGCCAAGGCATATGAGAAAATCAGTGTACTTATGGTTATGGATGTTGTGGAACTGTCAGTCTGGCACCATGGATTTATTAGTATCAGGCCATTGAAGCTTGATTATGACTGAACTTTCCAGCAAGACAGTGATCCCAAACATACGTTAATGTTTAACAAAGTTTGGCTGGATCTGAAAAGATTAAAGTCAGTCATGGGTTTAGATTCCATTAAAATGTGTTTATCAAAATGTACCTTTTTAATAATCACAGCATGTATAGTGTATGCTTAGATTTATATTGCATAAAGTGGTAAATGTTACAAATGTGACAAAATGACTCACACTTTGTATGATATCTTCATTTATAGCATGATTGTTTTTGTCATGTAATGTATAATTATTGAAACATGTAACCACCTGGGCCTTTCACCATTGTAAATGTATGATCTTTTAACAGAAAAGTTACTATTTCTATAAGCTCCAGCATACAATAATTTATAATATTAATTTCATACACTATACATAAACTGTATACATATTAAATATACACAATTAAACTGTGCCATGAAAATCTTTCAGCAGTCAACCTACAATTCTCAAATCATTTGCATGAGTAGAACAAATTCAAACTTAAGTAACTACAATCTATGTTTCTGCAATATTTGATGTAAAAGAAAATGTTAACGTAAGCCTTTAGATGTGGTTTACATCACTGCTGACTGCATTTCTGCCTAACATCTACTTTTTTGGATTAGCGTAAATGTATTTGCTTACAAAACACCTAAAGAAACATTTTGAAATATGCTAAACTAAAACTGAAACGAACCAAAGCAAAATGTTATATGCAAGTCATTTAAATATATGCAGTTCTGCAGAGGGTAAAGACACAAGGCACCGTATTATTAGGGTCGTAAAACTGATACACAGATGTCAAAGGCACACAGGCTTTACAGGAAGCTTTAATGTGGTATTCACACATGATTTCATCAAGTAGTGTTAAAACATCTATCCTGTAATTCCTCAGGACCTCAAAGTGCATTATGTGCCCTGGTACATCTAGGCTGCAGACAGAAGCGTTGGGCCTCACTTATGTTTAATGTAAACACAGAACAGACCGTATAGATTTTAGATGCAGAAAACAGAAATGAAGAATTCAAGACAGCAGCATTTCATTTCAATTGTGCACATTAGCGCAGTTATGATGGAATCTCTGACATTACAGACCAATAATGAATAGAAAATAAGTCCATACTGATACATGAATTTACAGGCCTATATCTTAAACCGTACAAGGCACACCATGAGAATGAAGTGAAGTAACTGGTCATGTGATCTGTTATGACTCAGAATTCCAAATCAAGCTGATATAAAAAAAATGATTTATCATGAAAACAGAAATGTACAGTGCCAAACCACATACACCAAAACAGTCCTTTGCTTCCTCTAAAGACAAACACTTATTTCACAAAAAATTCATAACAAAAAAAATCTAAAAACAATGACCCTGAGAACAGACAGAGACAATTTTCCTTATTGTTTGTAGGAGCTAATGTCCAAAACCGCATGATCTTAGTGTATCTCCAGATTGTCACCAGATTGTTACTTCCTGTTGTTCAGTAAGACGTGTTTATTATACAGTCTTTGGCTGGGGCTTCAGTTTTTAGCTGATATCAAACGTCAACAGTTCCTCTTCACCTGAACAAATAGATTTTCTGTCCCCTCTGCAATGTACATAGGAGAGAGATGAAGAGACATTTTCCTATTGGTCAGTGTGTTCTAGAAGAGTGACCTGAATGACAGGAGGAGAACCAGAACCAACGGTCGGACCACACCAAGACATAGAGCTCTGTCCCGACTGAAGTGCACAGCTACAGAGAGAGAGTGAAAGAATGAATTACAGGTCATTTCATTGTAAAGTAACATTTGCTTATTAATACACTTTTATATGGTTTTCAGAAATATTTTTAATTTCTGACATCTTTGTGTGTTCTAGAGCAGCATTTCCTGTGGGCTGGATAAATGTGTCACCAGGCAAAAGGTTTCTGAACAGCTAGCTACTATGCTAACAGTACAAGAAACAATATCTGCACTAAAAACTTCATGAATGGAACTGTTGGGTTCTCGGGGTTTGAGAATCATTTCTGTGTGAACAAATGAGTTACATTGAGTGAGACACTACAATTACTCATTGTCATCATGCAGCTCTTGATCGGCCTCAATAGCAGAAGACTCAGCATCCACACTGCTGTCACTGCCTGGACCGGACACACAGCACGGCCTGTCTGAGGTGAGAACCTCACTGCTGAACACACACATGCATATGTGGCTTACAGGGATTCTGCATAGGTGTAATCATTTTTAATTCTGAGTTAATCAGATTTCTATCCCCTTCCCCTAACCCCACCCTTAAACCTAACCTTTACACATAAAAAACACATAAAATACACTTTTCATTTAAAAACATATGAAGCCTACTGTGTCCCAATAAACCATGTATATGTTGTTATACACATAACATTATAAACATTTGTGTCCTCATAATATGTTGCCACACACAAACAACATGTAAAAATGTGTAAAATCAGTGTTTTTATGTGACCTTATTGTCCTCTCTAGTGTCTGTATGTGCTGCTCTTTGTCCTCCAGCTCTTTCTTTAAGCAGTTGATTTCTCTCTGCTTCTCATGAAGGTCCTTCTGAAGCCTGTAGTTACACTCTTCCAGTGTCTCACAGAACGCCTGACAGTCAGAGAGACAGGCAGACACACACACACACACACACACACACACACACACACACAGCATTAAATCATGGATGTGATAGTATTAGCTCTCGTGTTTAAACTGCTCACAAAAGCAGTTCAATATTTCATAAAAAACAAGAGTAGTATATTTTGATTTCATGGTCTAATCAAAACAGTTTCTGTACATCCTGTAGCAACAAAACTATTCCTAATAGTAAATGTAACTTTGTAGACTAGGCTTCTTGATTCTTAGGGCAAAATGTTAAATGCTCTCTCTCTTTGTAAGTTAATTTGGATGAAAGTGCCTGCTAAATGAATAAATGATTATGGATGATCATTTACTACATATAAGCCATCACTAATGTTTTACTGCAGTTTAGCCTAGAATCTGAATAATGTGACCCCACATTAATGGATTGTGGGTAATAAGTAATGTTGCTATAAAGCTAAAGTGTGTACAGAGCTTTGAAGAAATAAACATTCCATCACTGTCTCACCCGACTCTCCTCCAGACTGTCAAATGGGCCAGGTGGATCATCCAGACACAAGAACTCCCGAACTGCCACACTAAAGAAAAAAAAAACACTCATTTACTTTTTATTTACCAACTTACTGTGTATTTGAAGTAATTTTATCAGTCCATGATTCTTAGAAGTCAACCCAATATTCAGTTTCAATATTCAGTTTAGTCAAATTTCAGGTACAAGTTTTTGAAGTGATGCTGTTTAATGTAACTATCTAGTGTAACTATCCAAAGACAGCCATCCAACAGTGTGGTATAACGAGCATTCTCACACCCTAAAGACAGCATAGCTGGAAGCAAACAAAAACAGAGGTAATCCATACATGCATTCTTCATAGTTGTTGAGATATGTCCCAAAAACTTACAAGCTGGCTGTTATTAGACCTCTTATAAGATATAACTACTTTATCCCAGGCAACTAGTAAATTACAGACCTAACTTTTAAACCTTACTTTTATTATAAAAATACTTAGGTGGTGTGGGTGGTGTCCTCACTTTCCTGGACAGAAGGGCATCTGTGAGGATTTCCAATTAGGATTTTGGCCATTATTAAAAAAAGACATGGAGTTAGTTTTCACTGCTATGCTGACGATACTCAGCTGTATATTTCTTTGAGGCCTGACAAGATGCACAAATTGATCAAACTTACAGAATACATAGCTGATATTAAAACCTGGATGACTAGCAACTTTCTTTAACTAAATTAGACAAAACAGACGTTTTAATAATTGCGTTCAGCTAACGAACGTCGCCTTGTGGTTCCATCCCAACAAGGGAAGAAATCACTTTCCTGGACTCTCTCTTTCACTCTGCCCGGTTGGTGGAATGAACTCCATATCTCCATCAGAATGCCATTAGCCATTTTCAAGAAAAAACTAAAAACTCATCTTTTTCGTCTTCACTTCCTTGACTAATTTACTAACACACCCCTACTTCTACTAAAAAAAATATCCTTCTCATACTGTGTTGAAATACCTGAGACCTGTCTATAGCACTTATTCATTGTTGCCTCTTATTGTGATTGAAGTTGCTTCCTTGTCCTCATTTGTAAGTCGCTTTGGATAAAAGCGTCAGCTAAATGACAAAATGTAAATGTAATTATTGAACCAAAATCCAACATGTTTCCACACGTAACAACCTAGAATATTGTCTTGCTCTTGATGGATGCACAATAAAGCCTGCTTCATCAGCTAAGAATCTGGGTGTCCTATTTCATAGCAATTTGTCCTTTAAAAGCCACATTTCCTATATCTGTAAAACTGCGCTTCTGTATCTAAAATTATATTAAACTATGACACATGCTCTCTATGTCAGACATTAAAAAGTTAAATCATGCATTCATGACATCAAGATTACATTATTGTAATGCCTTACTGGGTGGTTACCCTGCCCTGGTTAGATAGATAGATAGATAGATAGATAGATAGATAGATAGATAGATGTGTTATGAATATTTCATATTTTTTTTGTTTTTCTTTTCGTAATATGAAAAGCTACTTTGAAACAACGCAGCATTGTAAAACTAATTAATTTGATTTGAATTAATTAGAAAACATACAAATCATTTATAAATCTGAGCTTTGTATCCCAGAAGCTCACCACTTGGCGATGTCTTTATGCACTACAAGGTTCTGCAGGAAAGCCTGTAGGCCCAGTTGTCTATCCTCCAAGAACTCAGTCTCATAGTTATCCTTAAACCAACGCTTTGGAGGAAGAGACAGTCTGAATCCAGGAAACATGTACTTCAGCTTAACATAGAGACATGACATCACACACACACACAATAAATAATTACCAACCATAAGTATTTCTTATAGCCATAAAATTGTCATTTTGTATCATATAGAAGTTTTTGTCCATATGTAAATATTTATTTAACATTTACTGTTCCGTTGCATAGCTGTATCAAAAAGAAGTTATTGGGTCCCTTGCTGAGCTAAATGACTAGTGGCTATATTTTAGTTACTCTCTAAAGCCTGTTTGCTGAGATAAGGAAGATCAGAGTTATTAAAGGTGCAGTAAGTAATTTCTGGTAAACACTGTTGATATCACCAAACACCCCCTACCTAAAAAGGATCTTGCCCCTTATTTATAGCTCTGTCCCACTTCTCTCTACCATAGCTGAATCTAACAAAACTAACAATGAACTTGAAATAACAAGCAAAGATTACACACAAGCATATTCAAGCAAAAGCATATCTTAGTTCATTAGCACACCAATGTTGCTCACCTACTGAGAAGAAATTAAGCACCTCATCATAACTCTTTTTAATGTTATATCCCACCAACATTTTCCTCTTTTGTTTTTTATCTACCATTTCTTTCTTTCTGTAGATGTTCTGCTAATGTCCAACTTGTGCACCAAGCTCTATCTCCTCTCCATCAAATGCTCCTTTTTGGCAATAAGAGTGTTTCTGGGCTCTGTGCAATATACTTTCCAAAAGCTTTTTTTCAAAAATCACTTACTGCTTCTTTAGTTTTGGATCCTAACTGGAAATGTTTCAAGACACAGTGTACTTTATTATTGTAACAACTCAACAATGGGAAGCCAGATGTCAATCTTACTGACCTTATCATTGAGTCTTGAGAAGTCAGTGTAGCGTCTGAACACGACCCAGCTCTTCTCTGGAGTTTTCTTCACTAGAACTTTATAGACCTACAACAGACAACCAGTCTGTCAAACTTATTTCAGACTCAATGACAGATTAACAAAACAGTCCAAAATGTGACACACAGTGACAGAAGTGAACCGTTACCCTGACAACATACTGAAGGTAATGATTTTCAATGCTATAAATAAGACCAGCACTGAGCACTCACGGTAAATTTGGCCCTCTCCTCCATCACCTCGTACCCCAGCACGGTGGGTGTGATGGGCCGCTCTTCCCAGCCCGGCCCGGGGGGTTCTAGTGGGCTTTCTGGATGCGAGTAGCTGTAATATTCCACTGAACGCTCGGTCCCGTTAAGTCTGGCGCGGGTGATGGGACTCCGACACGGCGGAGTGAAACTCCTGTCCCCCGCCAGGGCCTTTCTGCGGTCTGAGTTCCAGTCTGACGACTCGCTGCTCACCGATAAAGCTCTCTGCAGTCGTCTAGGCTTATTGTCCGTCCGCGAAGCTCTGTCTATGGGCACGGGTACAGGAACAAACGGTGTAGCCATAGCTCCGTACACACTCAGACTAAAAAAGAAACGTGAACGTCTGTAAGTCAAAGACAGTGTCTGTCTGTCTGTCGGTCACTCTCTCTCTCACTCACGCGCACACACACTCACACAGTCCGATAAATACGATGAATCCCACAACTGTACGACTCTAAAGTGATCAGAGATACAAACAACACACTGTAAACTACATAACAGTGTCTTAAGTGATCTTTCGTTCACATAATTACATCTGTATTTCATATTTTCTGAATATGTTTATATTTACGGACTGTTGCGCTCGCTGTTATTCCTCCATACGCCTGCCTGACTCGCGGCCGGAAAACGTCATAAACGTTGGGATACGTCACGGATATGTCGCGTCACGACAGTTTGATAGCAAAACAAAAAATGTAAAGAGCAAGATTTGACACCCGTTTATTAGGTTGCGAATCAGATAATAAAACTCACTAGCACAATCTATTGAACAAAATGATGGTTATCAATTTACGAAACAATCAGAAAGCAAGATCGTTGTATACAAATTCAAGCTTTAATCAATAAAACAACGAAATAAATGAATCAATCGAATCGATTACTAAAATGAATAACATCCGTATTGTTGCCCATATCAAGTTGAGTAACGGGGACCGGTTGGAAATTCTGGGCGTGGTTATGTTTGTAAAGGTTTATTAAAGTGATAGTTCACCCTAAAATGAAAATTCAGTACTGGAGTACTGACGGAGAACCCGGAAGGCAAATAATCGCAAGCGATCCTTTATGTCGAATTTGCAGAGATGTTTACGAATATTGTTTAATGTACAGCGTGCCTTTCTCTTCTTGTAAACACTAATAACAAATATCAAGTTTTTAGGAAAAACAGCGAAAACTATGATATTTAATATATCAGACGACAAAACCTGTGATGGGAGTAGTTAGAAACAAAAAAGTGAAAGTTTTTGAAGCTCTAAGTACAAACAGTTGTTTTGTAAGAGCTGAAGATCATCAGTATTGATTAGACCATTTCTGATTGCACCATTTCAGTGTTTCCAGTTTAAATGTTCATGTAGCGTTTTATTGTTACTGATTGTGTAACATTTACTGCGACTGTTTCATAGCCTGAACACCTAAGAGATATTGCACAGCTGAATAAACCCCCCCTCGGGGTGTGTGTTTATCGAGGGTGTGTCGGCTCATATAAACGCTGGACTCCAGCGATTTATGCGCTGCGACTGAACTCGTCTTGTAATAAGTGAGGAAGGAAATTCAACATCCTGTAAGTAACGAATAATAATTAAAATCATTAATAAGATTTTTTAAACAGCATTACGTAAAGTATTTAGGAATTAGTGATGATTATTGATATCTTAAGTCTTACATAGAAAGATACACTACAACATTAAGGTACTTACTATAAATACTTATGATGCAGTTCAATGTTTGTTTTTGGTTTTCTTATTAACTGTATGGAGAAATGGAAAGATCAGTTCGTTGCCAATACGTTTACTTTTACGTCATACACATCTGAGGTCATCTGTATCAGCGCACAGGGCCCGGCTGACAATAAGGAATTTATCCTTTTTCTTTATATAGTGCCTATAATGACTGTAAATTAAGAATGCAATTTAATGTGTATTCATTAAGCAGTTGATTTATATGTATGCAAAGGAAGTGCTTTCTGACACAACATTTTTTGTTTTCAGTGTGTGACTATGGAGTCTCTTTCGGCAGCAAATACGCATTTTTCCCTTAGTGTGTTTCATAAGATCAGTGAAGGAAATCAGTCCGCAAATGTCTTTTATTCTCCTCTGAGTATCTCTGCTGCGCTTTCTATGCTGTCGCTGGGGGCGGCAGGAAACACGGCAGCGCAGATGTTTCAGGTGAGTCGAGCGCTCTTCATTTAAGCTCATTGTAACCGTAACGATACATATAGAGGTCCCTGAATGTAAAACAAAACAGAAGCATACTTATCTAAACACAATCAGATTTGATCATTCAGGATTAATGTGTCAGCCCATAATCGTGTTTGCTTATTGGGTTGCTGGTTTCGACATGGGTGTGTCTGACTTTTTCTCTACCTGATTTTAAAACGACGTATACATCTTTATAAAGATCTTCTAATTCATTGCCACAGTAACACCTTTATGACACCCAGCAAAATGCTTCCTCATGGAAATAAACTTTCTGCAGCACAGGGTTTGTGAATCATTGCTGGTTTTAAAGGCCAGAGGATGGAAGTTTTAATCTACTGTGATTAGATTTAAATATTAATTTACCAAGACATTTTAAGATTAAATTACATTAAAGTTATTTTTAACAAGTTTCAATGGAAGTTTGAGGTCCATTTTAGGTTGTATTTTTGTCTTTAATACATTTGGTGTCATGTCTAAAGTGTTGATTTGTAGCGCAAAACAGTCAGTAGTTTAAAACTTGTACAAGTAGCATCGACAATGGTTCTTTAACACAAAATGGATAGAAGCAGTGTTTCTATAGCTTAAATAGCAACCAACCTTTATTGTTGGCCCTCGCATGCACTGCAAGTCACTTTGAAGCAAACCAAATTCCAAATGCATAAAGGTAATTGTGAGCAAAGTTGAATTGAATGTTTTTTGATGAAGGCTGTGTGTAAACAAGTATGTAAACATATCACAGCAACTCTTTTTCGCTGTTTGTGTCCAGACTTTGAATTTGTCTAAAGCAGAAGGTGATGTACATGTTGGTTTCAACAAACTCCTGAGTGAGCTTAAAGCAGGAGCTCCATATGCATTGAGTCTTGTCAGTCGCCTGTATGGAGAGCAGTCCTATCAGTTTGTTGAGGTGAGACTGGTTTATTTACAGAGTAACAATGCTTTTTTTTTAAGTTATTGGGTTGCTTTACTATAGGAACTATGTTATTAGTCATTGTCGTATTGTTACAGAAATTTCTCAGTGACACAAAACAACACTATCAGGCTGGACTGGAGACTGTGGACTTTATAAAGAACGCAGATGCTGCACGTATTAACATCAACAGCTGGGTGGAGAAAAATACTCAAGGTGAGAAAATAAACTGAAGAAACTGTGCACGTGTCTATTATTTTATCTTAAAAAAAATGTTGGCTATCAATTTTTTATCAGAACTCATTCTCATTTTAGGAAGGTGATAAAAACCTTTGGAGATGCAATATAAATAATACATCGCTTAATTTTAAGTCATTTTTGTAATTGCATGTAGTGAATTTAATGTACATTTATAATGATAGAGAAGATCAAGGATCTGCTAGTAGACGGAGATGTTGATGCACTGACAAGACTGGTGCTGGTGAATGCCATCTACTTCAAGGGGAACTGGGAGAAAAAATTTAGAGTGGAAAGCACCATAGAGGAACAGTTCAAGTTAAACAAGGTGAGATTTTAAATCTAGAACAGTTTCTTGACTATGAAAGCTTTACTTTTATGAGGAAATTTACTTTGTAGTTAGGGTACGCTTGTAGGTATGACAACAAATAGACATTCGAAAAAATAGAATATAGGTGAACAGCAGTCCTTAGATACCTTAAAACAAATAAATATAATACAGATAAGTAGAACTGTACATCAGTGTGGCACGTTCATCAGCATTGGTATGTTTTGCTTTTGTACGATTAAAGCACTCCCCAGTGTTTGGAAAGAGTAAATGAATAATCGGCCACTTTATGCAATAAATAATTGGGTTTCTGAGAATACTATATAATTTATAGTGGAAAAGAGTAGAATACACACAAATCAGAGTTACTCTAATGTGATATTGGCTGTTGACAGAATGAAATGAAGCCAGTACAGATGATGCATCAGAAAGCAAAGTTTCCGCTGGCCTTCATTCCTGATGTGAACTGTCAGATTCTGGAGCTGCCCTATATTGGAGAAGATCTTAGCATGTTGATCATGCTTCCAAATGAGATGGAGGACAACACCACTGGCCTTCAGAGGGTGAGACTATTTGTCACTAAACATGATGTGTTGTTTAAATAAGTAAGAAACTCTTTATGATCCATGCAGTGATACATATACATGTTCTGCACTGTTACAATGTGCTCAAACAGCCCTATTCAACAAATTAACATGATTGAATGTAAATGATTGTCTTATCCAGTTGGAGAAAGCTCTGACCTATGAGAACTTTATGGAGTGGACCCGACCTGACATGATGGATGTTGTGGAGGTTCAAGTGTCTCTGCCCAGGTTCAAGATGGAGGAGACCTATGACATGAAAGGTTTACTGGTCAGTCTGGGAATGGTGGATGCGTTTGATTTGCAGAAAGCCGACTTCTCTGGCATGTCCCCCAACAATGACCTGGT